>QEPC01000099.1:833884-848778 GCA_003113815.1 Sphenodon punctatus
CAGCTGTCCTAGGGAAGTCACCCAACACCCACTTGTTTACTGCCAGCTGGGGGCCAGGGAAATGCTTGCGTTGCCAGGAAGGCAACAGCCAGTTTAACTGGCCACTGCGAAGTGTTTCCCTGGCCCCCAGCTGGCAGGATACAAGCAGGTGTTGGGTGACTTCCCCAGGGCAGCCGTTTGGGGAAGGAAACAATTCGATTGTCAAAAATCAGGAAGGATTTTTCCCCACTTTCTACATCTTTTTTACCTTTCTGATTTTGAAAAAGGGGGTTGAGGATAAAGGCTGTTTTTTGCCTTCCTCTGAAATAACCAACAGGAAAAAATAATTTTAAAAATGAAAAATGGGAAAATATATCTGTGCCATGTGTTATATCTGTAATGTGTTGTGTATATATGAACCATGTTAAGCAAAAGACATACATAAACACTTCTAGATCAAAGTGGTTTCAATAATATTAACGCAGTAATGTATACGATAAATGTGTATAGAGCATAACAAACACACAAAAACCGGAGGAAATTCCTACCCAAAAAACCCTATTGGGTTAAGCAGATAAGTTAAGGTGCCTTCCTACCCAAAAAACCATTTCTTACCCCAAACCCCCCCTATCCTACCCTTTCCAACCAACCCAAACAATCCTTTGGGAAGGAATACAATTATCCTATCAAATAAACTCTTACCTAGCCTTTTCTAACTGCCCCAAAAACCTTTTCAGGAATAATTCTGAAAGTGAATTAGCATCCTCCCCCCAAAGACCCACTTGCATTGTCGCCTCATTTTGGTGACAGTGCAAGACCTGGCTGTTCCGCCAAGCATTTGATGAGGGAGGTGGGTGAAGTGGGAGGGTGGGGAGGATGGGTTTTTAATTTTCTTTTATGCCTCCCTTTTATGTATTTTATATATTTTATGTGTAAGTTTTAAATATTTTTTTAATTTTTGTAAGGTGCCTCGAGCTGCTTAGGCAGGAGAGGTGGGATATAAATGTTGGAAATAAATAAATAAATAAATAAATATACATCACTCAAAATTCCCATCAACCACCAACAGGCATGGAAATTGAAAGTTAAGGCAGAATGAAGGAGTGACGTTACGGATACCAGGGTAAACTCACACACACCTAAACTCTCTTGCCATGAAAGGATCTGGTTTACTACACATCATAAACATGAGTCACTCACATAAGTCACTAATATATATGAAGTGTGTCTGTCTCTGCTTGTGTTTGGGGTGCTACATGATGTACCACTATGCGCATGTGAACCCGCCTTAACTTCCCACCTATGCAAGCAGTGACATCCGTAGTTAACCAAATCGAATTAGGTCTCCAGGACTTTGATAAAGATAGTGATTAAGATAATACTGCAAACATGCATTAGTTATGCTGGTTCTTCAATGACCCATTTTTTAACCACCACCACAGCCTGGTAAAATATGGGCATTTTGTCAAAGCATGAAATGATGGTACGTTACATCTGCTGGCATGGGTGGCAAGTTAAGACGTGTGCACATGCACATAGTGGTACATCACGTAGCACCCCAAACAAAAGCAGAGACAGATGCACTTCGTGTGTGTGTGTGTGTAGTAAACCAGATCCTTTCATGGCAAGGGAGTTTGTGTGCGTGTGAGAGTTTACCCTGGCATCCGCGTAACGTCACTCTTTCATTCCTACCTTAACTTTCAATTTCCATGCCTGTTGGTGGTTGATGGGAATTTTGAGTGGTGTATATTTCAAGTGGGTTTTGGGGGGAGGATGCTAATTCACTTTCAGAATTATTCCTGAAAGGGTTTTTGGGGTAGTTAGAAAAGGCTGGGTAAGGGTTTACTTGGCAGGATAACTGTATTCCTTCCCAAAGGATTGTTTGAAGGGTAGGATAGGGTTTTTTAGGTAGGAAAGGGTACTTTGCGTTGGATAGGTGTTTTGGGGTAGGAAAGTGCCTTAACTTATCTGCTTAACCCAATAGGAGTTTTCTGGGTTGGACTAGTCAAGACACGCATAGGGCTCAATTCATCAGGATAATGCCCACTATTTAATTAAGGCTGAGCCCTACATAGTGGAACTTCTTCCCCTTTCACATCCACCTCCCATTCCCTCCATCTCCCTAGTTCCCTAAAGACAACCAGACACTGAAAAGGGCTCAGCATAGAGCAGATGCCAGTGAGAACACTGGGAGCTGCTGGGTGCTGAACTTCTTGGAGGATCATTCCCTAAATAGTATTATTATGACTGAAGATGAAGATAAAAATATTTCTTGCTTGTCCTAACATTTATGGACTATGAGTCTATAGCACGAGCCAAGCACAGTGAAGGGAAATAATTTTCCTGTGGCTTTCCTGAAGGCTAGATCCAGCTACTATCGAAGTCAATGGAAAAACTCACACTGCCTCCAACGGGAATTGGATTATACCCCTCCCCCAATAGAATATTTATTTGATTTCAGCAACCACCACCACACAATTAGCTGGTAGGATCAGGGTTGCTACCTATGTATATTTGTCCAGGCTACTTGTGAAACATACATGTCGTGGGGCCTGCTTTGGCACCTATGGCACCAATGCAGGTCCTGCAGCATGTATGTTTCCTCCAAGCCGCCATGGTGCGGGAGGATGCGGGGTTAAAATGTATTAAATTAAATAAATTAAATAAGTGGCCTGGGAAAATATACTTAGGTGGAAACCCTAGGTAGGATGTTGAGAATGCCAGTAGTATAACCTAACCGGGTTCAAAAAATGATAGCCCCCTCAATGGCTATTAGCCTAATTAGTGGGGAGATAAAACCTCTCACTTCAGGAAGCTGGAGGGGAATAGTCACTCTATGCATTAGTTATTTTTGTACATTTCTGCTGCAGCATCCCGTATTGGCCGCTGTGAGACAAGATACTGTGCTAGATAGAATGACCCAATATAGTCGTTCTTATGCCTCAGTTGGTGCAAGGTGTCATTAAATGAAATGATCCTATGACCCTGTGGCAGAGTTGAGTCACAAGAAGGTACCTGGGCTTTAGGAGGGTGGCCCAAAATGGCCACCACCAGGAAATGACTACGTTTGGAACATGGCTCCAGAGCTAAAAGAGAGCCACCCCTGGGAGTAGGAGCTGTCTACTCCTGACCAAGGAGGAGAAAAAATCTCTTGAGAGGCCACGGGATACCCTGAAGGAAGGATTCTGAAGGAAGACCACTTTGGAGCGAGATGTGAGTTAAGGATAGCCAGCCATTGGACTGATGTATAACTAAGCTAAGCCTTATGTAGAGCACTGGCATATATGTTGAAGACTGGCCATAGGTTTGGTGCTCAGTCAGAGACTATGTGGTAAATAAACTGCTTGAGTGACTCAACCTTAGAGTGACACGTCTTCTTGGGGCATGGTCCTGCACACACTTAGCCATGGTGAGGTGGGAACCCTGCTACAGACCCCTTTCCACTATCTCTGGGAAGATTTGCTCTTCCCAGAGATAGCCTGGACTTTTCCTGCTGCAGGTTCTCCTGCAAGATGGCTGATATGGTTCAAGCAATTCCCATCTTTGGCAGATTTATTTACAGGTACTCATTTGTGTTCCTGGCTCTCATGCAGCCCTGGAAACCACTCATTTAGTCACTCCATCTCACTCTCAAACTGAAAGCCTCTAGCCCTTTCTACAGAGACCTCTCAAAACATAGGGTGTTAACACATGAGATGGGAGCTGGCTGGGGTGCAGGGCGCTCCATGGAGCTGCCATAGAGCACCCTACTCACAGCTGCCGAGCGATGGACCACACAAGCAGGCCAATGTTCTGTCCCCTGCCATGGTCCACCGCATGCTGCACTCCCCTCCACCACCAAAATGCAGTAGCACTACCGACGCTGTAGGCTGTTGACCACAAGTCCATGGAGAGGAACACACGAGGCAGCATGCGCCCTAACACATGGGGGTGGCCACACGGGGGCACCGTGGCCCATGCCAACAGACGGGCAGCAGCCCCATGGGAGTTGCCCAGATTGCCCCACACAATCTACATGTCCTCGGATGACGTCGTGAGTAGTGGCCCCAGGGTGAACCTTTGGCTAATGAATTCTGAGCCAACGGGGGCAGATGTGGGACAGCGTTTCATCTGTTGACACCTATAGGCCCTTTTCAACATAGACATTCTAACACTGATAAAATGGGTGTTACATTTTATTATACTTGTTGCAGGACTGCAGGTGTGCTCTATGGGTGCCCTGCAATGTGTATAATAAAATGTAACACCCATTTTATCAGTGTTAGAGTGTCTGTGTGAAAAGGGCCATAGTCACTACTACACCTTTAGAAGCCCATTCCTATGAGCTCTGGCTTTTTATCACTGGCTGGAATCAGCTAAATTCTTCCAGTCACAGCTGTGCACAGCCAGCCACCCTTCACTTCCCCATAGGTGAGAGGCAAGTTGGCCTGTTAACCCCTTGCATATACATACACATTATAGCTGTTTGCAATATCATTATTTCTTCCTTCCTAAATTGCCACTTGCAGAAAGAGGGGATGAGCATATCATCCGTTTTACATTTACAACTTTAGGAAATGGTTGCACTAAGTCTATACAAATATCAAAGTAAATAATTCATATTTCCCACCACACTCAAAATGTAAAAGGTTTCGGTTCTGTGAAACCTAAGTGCATGTGCAAGTCACACCCCCAAATCACTCCAATGGGCATAATCCTCCACCCATTGAAGTCAGTGGCTGCAATCCCAAACCCCTCTGCGTAGAATCCCACGTGGATTCTGCATGGCACAATGCATTCCTAATCGACATGCATGCGGGTTGCACACATGTACATGTGTGGGATCTGCGGTGCATGTGATCGGCCCCACCAACAAAACTTGCATTTGACGAATGGTGGAAGGCTGTCTTCTCTGTGTTGTGGAAGTGCCCTTCCTCTGGCTCTTTAGCCCTGGCACAAGCTCTCAGCGCTAGCACAAATCTGACTGAATTGAATGGGATTTGCAGCAGCACTAAGGACTAGTACCAGAGGATCATACAACCAAATACTTAATATTATTATGCCAACAGCTACCATTACAAAATATTGCATTTCTACTCCCTTTCTAGTGAAATCTAACCAAGCACAATTGTCAAGATAAATGTGATATGTTTTTCAGATTCCTAGCAAAGTCTTTCAAATACAATAAGGATTAAATTTTATGAAACTTCCATCTATATGATTAATCTGGAAGAGAGAGCAATGTGTGCTTTACAAAGAAAAGAACAGCAAAAGTGTGCAATGAATAAAGCTTTTAGCCTTTGCAAACAATTTTAGAACATAAAATATTAAAAGTGGTGGTAAAATAATCTACAGCAAGAGTTAAGAGACAATTGGCTTTATCTCACATTATGGATTAGTTTGGTTTACCATTTCAAAAGCATTAATGCCTACCATTATGGTTGTGTATCAAAGCGCTGCACATTCTCCGTCATAATTGTCTAAAGCAGTATATTACAGTAACAGAAGTTAAACCAACTTCATGGCAAAAAAGGGCTCAGCCTTAAGGGACTCAAAGCAGACAGGCAGGAAATTTCATAACTGCTTCCTTGCAGTGAGTGCAATTCTGTTCTCCTTGAAATACATGGTAAGATTCCAATGAATTTCAACTGAAATAGACTAGGAACCATAGTGTCTGGTAAAGGATTCAGTCTTGCACAGACATAACAGATTAATGATTTGAGGTAGAGGGGCTGTCTGCCCTAATTTTAACACTTCTGCATTACAAGAAGTGAGCAGCTCATTTCCCTAACCCTAGGATTATTTGGTAGGCTTCCAATGTGATTTCCCCTTCAGCAATTCTTGCTTTCTGTCTCCATCGCCTCAGTTCTCAAATGCCTAGTGGCTTTCAAATTTGCTATGTGAATGTGCAGGGAGCTTAAATCCTACCCATGACACGTATTCCTTTGGGTGCACCTCAAAACATTTTTTCCCTTCCAGCCAGAGTTAACATGGAAATATTTACATTTTCTACTGTTTAAGAAAATAATTGTTTAAAGGATCAAATTTCAGAGTAAAACTTTCACCTGGGTCCAAATGGCAATATTTCCTTCCACCAGCGAGATTCTCTACTGCATAATTTATGAAGTAGAGAAAGTTAATTGCAGTACAAGTACACCTTCTCTGCAAGAACCTCAAAGGGCCCAAAATGAAATTCAGCACTTAGGCTGTTTTTAAACGAGACATGCCCATGCAGGTCCACCCATTCCCCACCCACCCGAGTGCCCATCTGAAGGCGGTATAGGTGGGCACACACTCCCGTGACCCATGCACCGCCCACCCACACACACCCACGCACGGAGCATTGGGGGGAAATCCAGGATACTCCATGTGGGGGCATAAGCGAGTGGTGCACGGGTGGGGCGTACACCTAGCACACACCCATCCCAGTCCATTTATACCCCTCACTTACCGGACGTGTGTCGGCGCTCCACCCACCGCTGTGCCTCTTTTAAAATGGCCTTAGTAACATGTACATAGAAAATTTCCAAATCCTGGGAGAGAGAGCATGGCTCATGATTTTCAAACATGCAATATTTACAGCTAAATTGAACCTCCTTGCAATAGTCTATAACAACTAGAACTGGTTGGAAAACTGAATTTCTGTCCTGCATAAAATTCAAATATCTCTACATTTGTTTACATCTTGATAAAATTCAAAGGACTGAATTTTTCATAGAACAAAAGAAATCCTAAGTCCTCATTTATGCTTCTCCTTATTCATTTATTTAAATATATATATGTTGCCTTTTCAATGAAGGCTCAGGTCAGCTTACAATCAATAAAAACAATAACAAAAGTCTGATAATCAATTAAAAAAAAAATCCCCTTAACCCAATGCCCCCCATACCCTCTCACCAGCCAATCCTGCCCAAATAAAAAGGTCTTTATCATTTCCTGACTGAAGATGAACAGGCTTGGGCTTAGACAAACCTCCAAGGGGAGAAAGTTCAATAATCGTGGGGTAGCCACTGAGAATGCCTGTCTGTGTGCCCTTGCTGTAGAAACTTCATAGATAGATGGTATATCTGCAAGAGGTCACTCCTGGCTGACCTCAAAGGCCACAACGGGCCGTGAGATAGGAGGCGTTCTTTAAGATACCTGGGACCCAAGTCATTTAGGGCTTTATAACTCAAATCCAGCACCTTGAATTGTGCCTGGAAAGATATTGGCAGCCAGTGCAGACTCCAGCACACCACCATAACATGCTCCCAGTGACCCTCCCTGACAGAAGACGGGCCGCTGCATTCTGCGCCAACTGCAGCTTCCAAAGAGTCATCAAGGGCAGTCCCACATAGAGAGCATCGCAGTAGTCTAGCCTCAAGGTTACAAAGGCATGGATGATGGTGGCCAAATCAGAATCTGGTTTTTTTTTTAAAAGGTTGCAGTCTTCTCACCAGATGCAATTGGTGAAAATCACTCTTGGCCACTGCTGCAGTCTGACAATCCAGGTGCAGCAATGGGTCCAAGAGCACACCAAGGCAGCATACCTGAGTGACCAAAGAAGGCTGGACCGCAATTTGGTCTTGTTTGGATTTAGCTTCAATTGGCTCGCCAATACCAGTACCCAACAGCAGCTAGGCACTAGGTAAGCACTGAGACTATAAGACCTACGGCAGATGAAAAGGACAAATAGAGTTGGGTTTCATCAGTCTACTGATGACACTTCACGCCACATCTCCATACAAACTCAGCTAAGTAAAAAAGCTAAGCTCTTTTGAAAATCTCGCCCCTAAAGTCATAGGGGAGGAAAATTTTTGATTTGAAATATCATTTGTCGACTCCATTTTCACCTTAAGAATAATCATCACAGAAGAGCACCGAGTGGCAAAAAAACACTTCTAAACTTGATGTTTTAAGCAAATAGTTGACAATCTCCATCCTGATTCACATGAAGAGTTACAGTATGCCAGTCCAAAAAATGAACATCATTAAGGCTTTGTAAGATGGTGTGGCATGCATGATTAAAAGTAAATGAAGACTGGAGTAAATAACTGAACATAGACACTTGCATTAAACAAGGATGCATGAGATACCATGCTATTCATTTCCAGTAGAAAAGACATGGGAAACAATAAAAATAAGAGTGAGAGTAAAACATTACTTTCCCACACATTCTGGCTGCCTCCACCATGTCGGGATCTGGTAGTGAAGGCAGAGAACGGATCACTTCATTATGACCTTTTGGATACGTCCCCGACATAATGGATCACTCCATTATGACCTTTTGGATACGTCCCCGACAGAACAGTGGCCATTCTCAGTCCCCGACATGACTGAGAATGGCCACTGTTAGAGACAAGATGCTGGGTTTCATGGACCATTGGTCTGGCCCAGTACAACATTTCTTCCATCTTATGCTCCTAGCTCATGTGAATTAGAAAACATCCGCATAGCATTACATGGACTCTGTGATACTGTTTCCTAACGGTCAAAAGTCGGAAAGCTGGAAAATGCGTAAAGTGTCCAGAGTAAAATACTCTGTCACTTTCTGTGTTTTGCCTTTTGGAAAGCACAGTATTCATTGAAATAACTAAGCTAAGCACATGCAACTGCAACTTCTCAGCTTCTTGAATATATCCTTGTCTCTCCCTGTGTTCACCTCCCTCTTATCTTCCCTCCCTTGCCCATCCTAGAATGTAAGCCCTCCGAGTAGCAGGGACTTGTCTGCAATCACAATTGTTGGCACTATATAAATAAATAACAACCACTCCCAGAAAGTTGGGAAAGTAATTATTTCCCCCACCCTGTGGTATTTCTCTTGCCCTCAACAGACAAGATGACATAGTAATGAAACGAACAAGAATCAAAAGAAGAGCCAGAGAAAGGTTCCTCTCCTCCTCTTTCAGACTGCTTCCCAGACTTTGGTAACTTGAAAATCTTTGCAGAAAAGGCCACAGCCATATATTAATTCCACTTCATGCTCTTTTCTCTTGAATGAATTCAGACTTTCTGTGATGATCTGGAGGCCAGAGCTAAGAGCTACTGTCTTTTTAAGTACGGGACTGCGTGTGGATTGGAAGGAGGAGGGTAAAGAAAATGGATAAGAGGGGAGTGGAAGGGAGGATAGAAGATTCCTTCTACTTGAACTGGGATTTCCAATCTTGTTGGAGTTTGAGTCTGAAGGCAGACAATCTTAACTCTCACTAGCTGTAGCTGTTGGTCTGTGCATGGGGGGAAGAAAGAAAAGAAAAAAGAACCACCTGATGGAAGTTTTAGCCAGTCAAGCCCTTTAGGATATATGGCTACCGAAAGGGAAACAAATTAAATCTGTAATTAAGGCCTGAGTACGTGGTTTCAGGATTGCAGCCTAAGTGAAGTGGTGAAGGCAGGCTGGATACAGTCCAGAATCTGTTGCATTATGTGCTTCTCCACCATTTATTATAGTTACATTACATTATACAGTACTAAAAAAAAATAAATTACAAGGTAACATCCTGTGTTATTTCCCACTGGGATAAATGATACAGATGTACTATTAAATCTCAACACCAGCACTGGCATGATAGGCTACATTCCATTTGTGCTTTAAAATGTGTCAATAGGATGACCTTTATGCTTGCTAAAGCTATTTGTATTATAGACATTTAAATGCTCTATAAAACATGTAGTACTAAAGAATCTGGAAACACCCCACTAAAGAAAGTGTGCATGCCAAAAGTAAAGCCCCCAAACGTCTACACCCTAAATTCAACAATTAGGTCATTATCATATGGCTTTTAGTAATGTGCAGATAATTACTAGTAAATAGGACTTAAGCATCTAACTTTCCATGGCATTGTTTAAGAATATTATTCTACATAAACATCTATATTTGTGCTTCAGTTTGAAGTCTGTGGTTGGTTTTTTTGGTTTTTTGTTAAAACTTTTTTTTTCCAAACAGGAACTTATGCCATCTTTGAGTCCAGCTATGTATTTCCAGAAGATGGACTGTACAGACTAGTTCTCTCAAGCAATTGCTGAAGTAGTCGTCTTGATTTTTGAAAATTTGATGCAAGTTCCCAGGGACTGAAATTTGGTGTTTGATAGCTATTCAGTGATGCTCTACAAGTTGTAGTTCTCATTCTTCTTACGAAGGGTGGGATTTGACACAGTTAGGATGCACTGGCAAAGGCTATTACTGACCTTGCTGTACTAGTTTTGTAGACCAATAAATTCATTCCTGATACTGGGTGTAAGGACGGCAGCTCCACTTCTGCTTGCACCAGCCCGCTTCACCCACAGGTTGGCTGGTCTGTGTAAAGGGTGCCCACCAGATGTGGGAGCAGAGAAGACTGCAGCTGCTCCAGGGCAACATCTTGGAGCACACTGCATGGAGCAGGCCAACCAAATCCAGGACAACAGCCAAACATGGAGCTGCTGTCCATCTGTTGGGTGGACCCATGCTACAGCTACATGCCCTGCCGTCTCTTGCTCCATTCAACACCAGGGAGTTGTGGACACCAGCCTAGAGCATTGCGCGAGTGCCCGCAACTCTAGTGCAGAGGGGAGGGGCGTTGCTGTGCAGGTGGACTGTGACCCAGGAAAAGCATCAGACCCAGTTGGGGATGGAAGTGGGTGGAAGGGGCAGCTTTGGGGCGGCCAGGCTCCGCATCTGTCTAAAAACACCCACTGTCATTCCTGCACTTTTGATAAGCAACACGTCCACCAATCATGCCCAAATGACTGGGCAAGAGCACAGATGTGTTTCTGCACTCTGAGGTGCCATGTTTCAGAGTCACATGCTGTGGCTGATGTTTCCTAAGTACTGACTGAGTAAAGAAGGGTTACACATATTCAAATTCCAAACATTTTACATAGGGATCATGTAATAAAATAAACAAATACAGAACAAAAACTCCTTGAAATAGCCTCAGTTATTTTAAAACAAAAAACCCACCATAAAAATAAAGTAACAAAAATCAAAATTCCATTGAGGTAGTTGATTTATTCATAGTACTCCAACAATTCAGGCTGAGCCTACAAGGGCATGGGAGAAAACAATGTCAGCATGACTTACACCCTTTAAAGAAGGCCTTATTCAAAAATCACTAAATTCAAAATAAGTTTTTCCAGTGGCAAAATGGACATTGCATTGGGCTGTAAATGCCTGGTTCACTTAACAAAAAGCTTGTGTTCCATTTTAGAACCGTGAGTCCACCAGAGAAAAGTCAAAGTGGTTAACTCCACCTAGACAGCAATTTTCCATTGGTGCCATAATTGCAGTCTGTCTCATGGCAAAAGCCTTCTCCAGATAGGTCTGTCACACTTTTTTATTATTATTATTAATGTGACACTGTGATCTTAAATTAAATTTATGTTACATAAAGAGACTTCCAAAAATGCAGTTTATCATTAAAAATTAGTCTGAAATGTGACTAAAATATAAAATTATCTTGACCTTTCATTCCTTGTACTTTAGCAATCACAATTCTTCCTTCACATAAGTGACTGTCTCCTGTTCCATTTCTGTGACATTAGCAAACTCAGGCCGTTTTTAGAGGATCGCGGCCGCGCTTGTTTTGAAAAAATGCCGGGAGCCGGGATCAGACGATTCACTCCCGGCAATCACGCACCCAGAAGGGGGACACGCATGCTTTTCTGGCTGCGTTTGACCGGGTCGATTTTTCAACCCGGTCAAATTGTGGCCGGAAACGTGTGCACGTCCCCCTTCCGGGCACGTGATTGCTGGGAGCGTATCATCTGATCCCGGCTCCCGGCATTTTTTCAAAACAAGCGTGGGCATGGCCGCGATCATCTAAAAACGGCCACAGTAAAC
Source organism: Sphenodon punctatus (assembly GCA_003113815.1). Taxonomy (NCBI): domain Eukaryota; kingdom Metazoa; phylum Chordata; class Lepidosauria; order Sphenodontia; family Sphenodontidae; genus Sphenodon; species Sphenodon punctatus. The sequence continues at coordinate 845,640 of QEPC01000099.1, forward strand.
AATGAGCCAGGAATATATAAATACTGGTATATAATAATAGTTTTCCATAGAGATTCCTGCTTGGTAGTCAGCCAGAAGCAGGATGACAAAGATTCCATATGATGCTGCGAATGGAATAGAAAGTTCATCTTCTCTAACCAAGGTTAATGTAAAACGGAATCTGATGAAACCAAATGTTCCAAGTCATCAGGATCAGATAACTTACACCCAAGAGTCTTAAAGGGACTAGCTGAGATGCTAGTTGGGCTGTTTATGTTAGGCCGTTTTCACACAGACACCCCCACTCCGCTGGGTGTGTGGGAGGGTGTTCTGACAGTGGGGGCATCCGTGGAAATGGCCAGCGGTAGGTGGGGGAGATGGGTGTTCACTTAGTGTTTGTCTGTGCGAACACCACGGGTGATGGGTGGGGCTGTGTACACAGGAACTCACCTCCACCCATTACCATCCCACAAAGTAATCCAGAAAACTGGAAGCAGCCCCGTGGATGGAGATGGGCGTGTGTCTGTGTAAGGGGACACCCACCCACCTCCACTCACTGTGCCAGAACACCCATTCCCCCACCCACCCCTGTCGGTGTAAAAATGGCCTTATTTTTAAATAAATCTTGGAAAACCAGAGAAACTTTACAGGACTGGAGCACAGCCAATGTAATGCCAATACAAGTGATCCACAAAACCATAGACTGATCAGCCTAATACAGATTCCAGGTAATGAATGAAAATGTTAATGTGGGATTCTGTCAACCCAGAATTAGAAAATGCAATCAACACTGCTCTTTAGGGAACTAGTCTTCACAAACTAATATGCTTTTCTTGACAGTATTACAAATGGGGCTCATAAAGGCAACTGTGTTGACAGAATATGCTTGGGATTTTCCTAAAACATTTGACTTATAAAGACAATGGATGTCTTTAGACAGACCCAGGGGTTACCACCCCCAGGCCTGCTCCAGGAGTGGCCAGCCCTGTGTTCCCTGCATGAAGCCCCATCTAAGCAGGGTTTACGTGGACCTGGCAGGTGCCGCAGCCCGCAATCCACCCATGCAGAGAAAAGTCCCCTCCTCCACACCATAGAGCTGCAGGCAGATCACCTGATGATCTAGGCTGCCACACACAGTTCTGTGACATTACCTGAGGCAACCCGTGCCTGGAAGTAGAGCTACAACAGCCATCCACCGAATACACAGACTGCAGCTCCGCCTCTGGCTGGTGCTCCTGGTTTGGGCAGCCCACTCCTCTGGCAGTGCTCCAAGGTGTTTCAGAGCACTGCTAGCAGGTAGGGATGGGCGAACATAACCGAGTTCAGAAATTCGGTTCGGTTCAAAAATCGAGTTCGGTTCGGAAGTTCGGTTCAGTCGACCGAACTATCCGAGTTCGCTCCGAACTCCCAAACAGAGTTCAGAAATTCAAACCCCATTCATCTAAATGGAATATTATCTTATAGGGATGGGCGAACAGAACCGATTTTGGAAATCCGGTTCGGTTCGAAAATAGAGTTTGGTTCGGTCGACCGAACTGGTCGAGTTCGGTCCGAACTCCAAACTTCCGAACCACGTTCACCCATCCCTACTAGCAGGGCTGGAGCGGAGCAGGTCCTGCCTGCTCCACCTGCACATCAGGCAGTCTGCCTTTACACAGATGGGCCACCGAAGTGTGAGGCAGAGCCAAGCTGTGTGCGCCATCAATTTAAAAGTACCCATTGTATCAGCTCACATCTAGTGGATTAAAAATAGCCTCACTGGCAGATTTTAATAGGTAGTTGATAATGGAGACACATCAACAAGAAGGACATCAGAGCAAGAAGAAAAGTGTTCTGTAGAGATTGGTGCAACACTGCTCAACATCTTTATCAACAATCTTATTGGCAGCAAAAAAATCTTGTTGGTAAAGTTTGCAGAATACATTATGATTGGCGCATGGTAAATAATTAAGAGGAAAGGTGTTATATGGCGGGGACCTGAATTCCCTGGCAAAATCCACCAGGTGAATTTCTGAAGTCAACTAGTGCCAGAGACAGAAAGGTTTGATTAGAGTCCTGCGGACCTGACAGGTCCCATCACGCTCACTATCCCATCCCAAGTTGCTCAAACAGGGGTCAGGCTCCCTGTGGGCAAGAAGCGGAGGGGCTATGTCAAACAGCATCTCAGCATCCCTTTTCTGATATGGTCCCACTCCTGTGGAACACGATGATATGAAAGTGTCTACAGGGGGAGGCCAACTTCAGGAGTATTTTGTTTAAGGAGTTCCCACACCCTTTCCCTGACCTACTTCTTACCCACGGAATGCCATCATGTCACAGCATTCCATGGGGGTGGGGTGATGTACAATGGGTGTCGTTAATGTGTCCTCACACCCATACAGTGCCTCGTGACATCATAGCATTCAGTGGGGACAGGCCTACATCAGTGGAGGGGAGGGCTGAAGGCATCCCTCTGCCCCTTTCCTGACATGGCTCCAACCTTGTGGAGCACTATGACATCACAGCACTCCATGAGACCTGCCCACTGTGCTCCTGTTACATTCTGCCCAGACTTCGGAGCACCCAGCTACATCAGAACAAGAACAGACTGGTCCTGACAGTCAGGCTTGGATGAGACTCAGGCTAAAAAGGCATGAAGAGATCTCCAGTTTAAATCTGCTATATTTCTGGCACCATGGACAAGGCAATATGGGCTCATTCTAGCTTGAGCAGTGACTAATAACTGAGTGACTAATAACTGTATTGGGGTCTAAACGATTGTGACTAATAACTGAGTGACTAATAAATGTATTGGGGTCTAAACGACCCCCATTAATAAATAGCTGAAAAATAATGAATGTGATTGATCTGAAATGGACTCCAGAATAAGAAAAAAAAATCAAAGTTTATTAGTATAACAACTGAAAAACAGAAATACAGAACAAGCCACTAGAGGTGGGACCCTAGGCCAATTACCGGATACCGGATTTACCGGATTCCGGTTTCCAAAAAAACCGGATTCCCAGATTAAATCCGGTATACTGGTACCAGATTTATTCCATTGATTTCAATGAGGCACTGTGTCCCCATTGAAATCAATGGAAATCAATGGAATAAAAAAATTCCTCCCCCCTCCTCCTCCCCCTCCCAGGCTGCGCGGGTGGAAGGGGGGACACCCCCC
>QEPC01000099.1:854431-867331 GCA_003113815.1 Sphenodon punctatus
GGAACAGCCAGGTCTTACAACCTCTCTGAAAGGAGGGAAGGTCCGGGGCCAGCCGGGCCTCTACCAGGGGAGGGGGGGGGGGGGGGGTTCCACAGGTATGGTGTGGCCACCGAGAATGCCCTCCCCTGTGTGCCCCCTGAAAAACTCAGGGGACCTCAAGCAGGGCACCCCCAGATGACCGCAGAGGCCAATCCAGGACCCGGAGAGTGAGGCGATCTTGCAGATAGGCAGGGCCCAAGCCGTTTAGGGCTTTATAGGCCAAGACCAATATCTTGATTCAGGCCTGGAAAACCACTAGCAGCCAGCGCAGAGAACGGAGGACTAGTGTAATATGCTCCCGGCAGCCCTTTTTTAAAAAGCAAAGTATCAGTCAAAGTTTCTTTCTGTACTGTCTATCTCAGTGCCTAATATGAGGCAATTGTGCTATACTGAATAGGAAATGGCTGGACAAGCGTTGCTAAATAAGGAATTGTTTAGGATAGGCTAAAGGTATATTCTTCATTCATGTCCACTAACATTAACTAACCCCACTTGGATTCACTGTGGACATCTAATACCTTCAAATCCAACTTTCTCCATCTATACTTAGGATTTACAATTTGCAGTTAAAACATACCAACTAATGTTTAAAAATGCACCTTGTATCCGAGCATACGCAGGCCCTCTATAAAAATGGTCTGATTGTCAGAGGCATTGAGCAGGTTTTCTCCCTGCAACTATACTGAAATGTATGCCAACTACAACTAATCAATATCTTAGAAAATAAGGCCTTTTTGTAAAGAATCTTACTATGGAGTTAGACAATAGCACTGGGCAAAACAGATGTGACAGCACCAAGTGGCTCCCCCTCGCCCCCATTCTGGCCCGGGGGAAACCACTACAGTCGTCACTCCTCAGATTGGCAGGGAGGACTATTCACATGAGCAGCTCTCACCCCACATAACCCGGACACAGGAGCTGACATCACAGGTCCTGCATGCCCTGACCCCTGGGTTGGCCCAAGGAGCTGTTCACATAGGACAAGACTCCTAGGCCAATGCTGCTCAACAACATTGGGTCCTTGATGAGGGGCGCTCCTGGAGCCCCTCCATAAGCTATTTGGTGAGCTCACCTGGCCCGCCAAACAGCAGATGCGGGGGAGCTCCTGTCCCCTATCAGCCGTTTGAAGGGTGTCCCTGGCCTGCTAAACAGCTGATGTGAGGAGTGTTCCTGGGCCCCCTATCAGCTGTTTCAAGTATGTACCCAGTCTGCTAAAAAGCTGATGGTAGAGGTGCTCATGTTCCCCACCATAATCAGTTATTTGGTGCACACACCCAGCCTGCTCTGGGACCATCAGCTCCAGACCCCCCAATCAGCTGTTTAGCAGGGTCAGGGTGAGCACCGTGGCCCAATCTACCAACTTCATCTCAGGGCAGGGCTCAGGCATGAAACAGACAGGAGGGAGACCATTAACCCGGGCTGTGCCTCTGAGCTTCTCCGGAGGATACATCCCAAATCTGCTGGATGCCCACCCCGGGGTAGACGCAGGCAATCCCCATTCTGTGCACGCCCCTCCTTACCTCTGGGGGCAGCGTGCGCGGGAGCGGTGTTTGCCCCGCCCCCACGGGGGAGACAAGCGGGGAAAGTCGGGCGGCCGACGACGAAGAAGAGCGCGCAAACCAGGTCTCATGAGAAGAGACCTTGAGGGCACCATGTTAGAGCGTGACTGGACTCAAGCCAGTCGTGCCAAAGAGGAGCTACAGAGAGGAAGCACTCACCCTCCCTAATGACACTGCAGACTTCATGCTGGTTGCCCTTCACCGGGGCCAGGAAGGAATTTTTTTCTGCCAGACCCTGATTGGCACAGGGGCCTGTCGGTTTTTTGTCTTCCTCACAGTGCATGTCCATTCAATTGGCCAAAAGGGAGAGTCGGATGTGCACAGCAGTCCTTTTGTCGCACTCACAGGGGTTCAGGGTATTAATGATATGGTTGTTTTGTAGATTTAGCTGTTCCTTAAGTTGTCTCCTTACAAGATGGGGCCATGGGTGAAGCTAGAGCAGGGGTGGCCAGCTTCCAATTCAGGCCCGGGGGGGGGGACATGCCATAGCTCGGAGGACACGGACGGTCCCCGGGGTGACCACCGCCTCCCTTTTACTCCAGTCACAAGAGGTCCCATACCTCCCCAACCAGCCAAGCAGCTGGAGTGAGTGTGACCTAAAGGCAGTAAGAAGTTTAGCGGCACCGAGGGACATCAGGCTGCACAAGTTAGCAGTTACAGTTAATAGTTTAAAACATAGCATAGGCTGGACCCTGGAGGTGAAATGCCCCCTCCTGGACCTTAACTTTCAAGAAATAAAGAATGCGGCCTTTTAAATCCCACATAATGTGTACTTGTCTTCTTCCGGGGGGTATTGGGGCAGACATCTGACTGCAACGAAACGAACACACAGGTCTGACCCCCAGACTAATGCGGGCTAACGCAGGCTATTGTCAGGGTGGTTTTCACCAACAGAGTATTACAGAGGCTTCTCAAATAAACAGCCACAACTTTACAAAACTACAAAATGTCAGAGCTGGGATCTATATCAAAAGCCAATGGACTGCATTTCTCATTCCAAGGAAAGTGTACATCTGAGTTGCTCTTGTATATGGTTATTTGCACACAGATATGGAACACGAACAATTCTAGCTAACATACTTTATGTCTGTATATTTCACAAATCACTACTTCTAAACCTCCTAGATTTTTGTCCCTTAAAACGTCTTTGCTTGGTTTCACCCCAAATTTAAAAATGATGAAGTTAGTCAGTTTAAACAAAGCATCTTGCAAATACTTAGCATAGCTTTTCATACGAAGGACAAGAATAAGTGTTATAGTAATTTGTTTAAATATCCATGGCGGAAGAATTCTGCCATAGGGAAGTAACAGTTTACATTTGACACACCTGATCAGACAGCAGAAATGCCGCTTTCATTTGGCATTCCAAATAGAATAAGTTATTTGCTCCCAGCATTGGCTAGTAGTTGCCTGATGTTTACTTAATAAATAAATAATTTACCAATGCATTTACCAATTAAGATCTTTGTGCAGGAATGCACCTAAACACATTCGTGCTGTTTCATGACAGCACTAAAGTTAGGCAGAGCATTAAGATCTGGGTACAGAAAGATTCTTGCAACAGTGTACATTCTTTAGTGCACCCATTATAGACTCATTTCCCAAACTCAGTTTAGGATTAACTGCTCCATGCTTCGCCTCCTCCCAGATATGTATTGTATGTTAGCAAAACTAGATCAAACATGTTAGAGTTCTGAAGAGGAAAGGAAGGGGGAGAGAAGAAGTAATCATCACTTTTAATCTCACATGTTCTTTTGGTAGAGATTTTTTCGTTGCCATGATGGACTCCCTGGCTGGTCAAACTATTGCTTTACACGCGTATGGCACAATAACTAAATCATCACTAATCAAGCTTGTTACATATTTAGGGGCAATCAACAACCCTACAAACAAACCTGTACAACTCAGTTTGTCACCCCAAATGGTACCAATTTTAATGGACCAACTCATGGACTCACTGGACTAGCTCCCTGAAAGAGCTCATGGACCAACTCTCCACATAATGTGGTGGCTGACTTAGTTAAGTATTGTCAGGACTCAGCCCCCAAACATCCACACCACTTCCCTTGAGCACTACTTCCCTCGAGCACTAGTTTATTGAACAAAGAGATACACAAACCCCAAATCCAAAACAATTTCAACACAGTCTCTTTTTTTTTTTTTTTTAACTTCGGCAATCTGCCTTTGCTGAAATCCCAGTCTATTCTTCCTTACAACAAGCTGCTCCCCGAGCTTCTAGCCCTACAACACCGGTGAGCCTCCTATAGGCTCTCAGCATTGGACTTTCTGTAAAGACCCTGGACACTCCCAGTGCAGATCTTCTGTTACCTCAGCTCTTTCACCTTCAGGAGCTAGCCCACCACAGATTGGCTCCCAGAGTATACTGCTCTTATAAGCCCTCATAGGTGTCAAGCCCTAGGGAAAAGCAGGCCATTCTTAGTAGACTACCACCCGCAGTACCTCCTGCTTAGGCATTCTTGGGCCTATTACCACAAAAACTAATCTAGCCTTGCTTTGGGTCTAGCCCTGCAAGAATTCACTAGCCCTGCCACACTCCTCATATGTTCTCACAAGAAATTTTGCAAAACCCCCAAAGTGTAATGAATTTATTCAAATTTGGCTTACCTTTAGACCTCTGCAAAATGTAAAACACAAGCCAGCTTTGAGGAAAATCCATTCCATCATTGCTGCACACAAATAAGTGTGGCAATATCTGGCTCAATGGAAGGCCAAGAAAAGAAGGCTCTACTGCAAAAAATCTCACCTGAAATAAAAATAAAATAAACATCTATCAGCTGATGCTGAAGGAAAATTAAAAGCTACATTTTCCACCTTTTCATCAGGAATTATTACAGGGATCATTTAACAAAAATGTTTCATATAATCATTGAAATAGGCTTCAGCTAATCAACGCTACATTAAGACAGAATTAACCAGGTTTAAACCATCTTCAAAAAATCTCTCTGCTTCATTGAAGGCGATTTCATAACTTCTCTTGGCAACTTGTTCCATTGCCCAGTGTCACAGGGGAAGGGGGAAACACGGGAAAGGACAAGGAACCCCCTACAGTAACCCCATGCATACACCGTGCCTGGCCTCCCTCAGCTCCTCTGGGGAACAAGCCTGTCAGGATAGTGGTTTGGCCCTTTAGGTCTCAACGAGACCAGGCCGCTATCATCATAGGGCACCGAGCAAATGAGGGAAGGGATGGCTGTGCACCACTACAAACACCACCCAGTCCACGGGGAAGGAGTAGGCGCGAGTGGGGGAAGAGGCGTAGGGGCCCAGGTACAAGGGGAGAGGGAGTGGGACGTTCGTTCCACACAAGGGGGAAGAGCGAACCCTAGGGAGGGGGACTTACACTCTCCTGTCTCTCCCACACTCACACACACACTCGCAGGGGGGAAGATAGGGGTCCTGGACAAGACGCTTCACCAAATGCTACACAAACTTAGACAACAAATAAGAAAGGTTCAAGCAAGACAAATCACACTTAGCCAGCTTCTCATGTTCCGATTACTGAGGCACTGTGTGACTCATAGCGTGGGCATTTGTAGTGTGGGCTCCAGCCCCCTGCATGCCTCCAGGCACGCAGACCATCGCAGGGGAGCAGGCCCTACCCCAGCGCTGCGTGATGTCCCAGGCTGCGCGTCCTTGACTTGGCGACCCACGGAAGCAGGGAGGGAGTCAGCACCGCTGCACCTGTCCCCGCCGCTGCGGATGCAGTGACGGTTGGGGAAGCAGTCCCCCCATGTCTCCTGGTGTCCCTGCGCCAGCCCGTGTAGTAGCCGCGGCTGGCACTCCCAGCTGTTCTTACAGTTCGGAAGTTCTCCCTAAAATGTAATCCAAATCTCCTGTTCAACATGTATATGCAGCTGCTTGGCGAGGTGGTCAGGAGGTTTGGCGTGCGAGGTCATCAATATGCTGATGACACCCCGATTTACCTCTCTTTTTCATCAGACCCAGGCCCGGCAGTCTCGGTGCTTACTGGGTGTCTGGCAGCTGTGCGGGATTAGATGAGGCCTAATCGACTGAGGCTGAACCCCGACAAGACGGAGGTGATGCTGGTGGGTAAGGCAGTGGAGATGATGGCCCTCATTATTGATGAGGTCTGTCCTCCGCTGGTTCCCCAGGTACAGAGTCTGTGGGTGCTCCTTGATTCACAGCTCCAGTTGGATGCTCAGGTGGAGGCTGTGGCAAGGAGTGCCTTTCGCCAATTACATCTGGTGTGTCAGCTTCGGCTGTATGTCTCTGACCTGGCCACTGTCATCCATGCTTTCATCACCTCTAGGCTAGACTACTGTAATGCGCTCTATGTGGGGCTACCCATGGTGACAGTTCAGAGACTGCAGCTGGTGAAGAATGCAGCGGCCCATCTCCTGGTGGGACTGGGCCACCGGGAACATATTACACCAGTTCTTCAGTCGCTCCACTGGCTGCCTATAGTCTTCCAGGCCTGATTCAAGGTGTTGGTGTTTGCCTATAAAGTCCTGGGCTCGACCTATCTGCGCCTCACCCCTCCCCCCCCCCAAGTCCTAGATCGGCCCTTGTGGTCATCGGGAGGTGCCCACCTCGAGGTCCCCCGAGTCTTCTGGGGGGCCACAATGGGGAGGACGTTCTTGGTGGCCGCCCCACAGCTGTGGAACTCCCTGCCGATAGAGGCCCGATTGGCCCCAGATCTCCCCTCTTTTTGACGTAGTTGTAAGACCTGGCTGTTCCACCTGGCCTTTGGTAGGGGAAAATGGGTAGGGTGATGGGAGGGTATGGTTAGGGGATAAGAAGCTGTTATAATGCTCTGTAGAGTGGGTGGCCAGCTGTTATGGGATGTGCCATCCAGAGAAGGTTAGCAATGCAGCCTGGGCAAAGGCTTGCCCAGCTGGGGTAATCCGAGCTAACGTGCACCCTCCCACTTTTTTAGGCCCTTCCCAGAGACAACGATCAGGCTGTAAGAGCATACTCACCCTGGCCACCAAACAGCTGAGCAGGGGGAGGGGGATGAGTGCCTGCTCACCCCAGCTGCCAAAGAACTGATCAAGGGGGCCTGGGGAAGCACGCTCACCTGACCCACCAAACATCTGATGGCCAGAGGAGTATGCTCACCCCGCGTGGTTACACATGCCAAACAGCCAACTGTGGGGGGCAGGTGAGTGCTCTCCTCTGAGTCCTCCAATTAGCTGTTTGGCATCAGCTCCTGGGGTCCTATCCTGCTGCACAGCAGGGGTGCAAGAAGTCCTGTCCAGTGCAGACAGCTCCTCGGTCAACCTGTGGCATGGAAGGACTTCTGATGTCAGCCCCCTCCCCCTGCCTGGATTCCCCTGGCAGCAGTTGCTCATTTGAACTTCCTTCCCTGTTGACCCAAGGTGTGGGGGCTCCAGCAGCCCTCCCCAAGATGGCCAGGGGATCCGGCTTGCATTTGTCTCATTTGTTTTCACCCTTAAGTATTATTTTCTCTAGGGTGAAAATGCTCAGGTCCTTCAATGGTTCATCATACGAAAAGGTTTCTGAAACCTTTAACATTTTAGTTGCTCTCCCTTTAACTCTTCCCATTTTCTTTACATCCTTCTTAAAAAGTGACAACCAAAATGGACATAATACTCCAACTGAGGCCTAAGCCGTGTTGAGTACAGCAATACTTCTTGCATCTTAGATATGTAACTAAACACCAATATAACCCAAAATGGAATTTGCCCCTTTTGCAACAGCATCACACTGTTGACTCGTATTCGGTTCGTGGTCCACTATGTCTCTCAGATCTTTCTCAGCAATGCTACTGCCCAGCCAGTCATCATCCACTTTGTATTTATGAATACCTTTTTTCTTACTTACATGTAACTTCAGTTGGTCTACAGCACAGAGATATTTTTGTCATACTCATTCATGCTTCTGCCAAAAATATTAACATAGGGTAAACAAAAGTGACCTTGGCCTGCTGTGGCTTGCTCTGACCTGCCCAGGACCTACCTGCATGTGTGCGCAGGCGCCAACTAATGTTGGCCCAGGATTGACCCTGGGACATGTCGGTGGCTAGCCCAGGCTAAGGCCCACCCGAGCGGGCCACAGAGACTAGTATGTCTGTTGCGCCCTGGCATACCCGGCCCAGGCAGGGGGCTGGCATGGATGTGCCACATTGTCCACCATGGCTATCCGTCATGGTGAGGGTGGGGCACTGGGAGCACTGTGTTAGTGGGGCCACCCACCCACACGTTTGTTGTGCTCCTGGCCCTACCTGGGCCGTGCAGGTGGTGGGACAGCTCCCCTGCCATAGGCATGTCAGTTCAGTGCCCCGACCTGACCTGGGCTGTCACCTGCGATTTTCCACCCCAGGGCAGCTTGGGGAGTGGGCCCAACACCTGCACATCTGTTTTTACCCACAGAAACAGCATTCAAACACTTCAGCAGATAAAAAAAATATTGGCTGGTAACTATCAAATGAGTGAAAAAGGAGAAGGTAATCATTTAAAACAGCATGAAAATCAGTGGCAGTCTTTTAACAGACTACTGAGTGGTGATATGTTCTCATCAAGCATTTGTGTTATCAGCAAAATTGTCTCTCTGAAGAAAATCTGGTTTTATGTACAATGATGAATACAAACAAAAGAAAGCCTAAAAAAATAAATCGGCTTTATTGTACATTATACATCAATGACTCAAATTATCACAATCATTGCTACTGAGTAGGGATGAAAATTTCAGTTTTGGATAAAACCATAAGTACCCGAAAATGGCCATTTTGGATTAAATCCAAAATTTTGGTTCTTCTTTTGCATTGATTTTTGTGCTGGATTTTTAACATTGCACTTTGTCCCCCATTGAAAAACTGCAATGTTAAAAATCCGGTACAGAAATCAATGCAAAAGATCTGAAAGTACCGAAACCAAAAAAGAACCGAAATTCATGTGAACCAAAACTGAAATTTTGCACAGAGTCCCATCCCTACTACTGAGAATATCATACACAAATGAAAGCAGCAGTTACACACTATTTTCATAGGTCTAAAACCAGTGAAAGTATTAACTACAACAGAGGTGGGCAAATTGGTGGCTCGGGAGTGACAAGCAGATCTTGGGCACCTGTACTGTGGCTCTGACCAGACATGGCTGTCTGGGAATGTGTCTACATGGCTACCTCAGAAGCAAGAGCATCCAAGCCATCATTTAGCAGCTAGAGCTTCATGGAGGCAATGGGAGCAGGGGAGCCATGCCCTCTGCTACTCTTGCTGCTGACACCACCACCTGAGAGCTACAACTTTAATATGAGGGAGGAGAACGGGGAAACTACAAATCGATGTCATGGCTCTCAGCAACATGAACATTTTGGTACATAGCCCTTAGCCTTGGGAACTTTGCCCAGCCCTGAGCTACAACAACGAACAGTTAATCTAATCGACACCCATAAACGTTTCCTGCCTTCACTCACCTTCATAACCTGGGTGCAGTCGCTATGCAGAAGGTCTGCGTGCACACATGTGGTGTTTTTTTTTGAAGAATTAAGCTTTTGCATCTCATCAAGAGAAAACTACCCAGTCGGTTCAGATAAAACTGTAATGTATTTTTATGTATTGCATTATATTCAACGTGTATATGAGGCCGCTGCAAGAGGTCATTCGACAGTTTGGGGGTGAAGTGCCATCAGTATGCTGAGGACACTCCGCTCTACCTCTCCTTTTCATCCGACCCAGGCCCTGCAGTCACGGTGCTTACCTGAGGCCTGGCTACTGCCAGGGATTGGATGAGGGTGAGATGATTGAAGTTGAATCCAGATAAGACTGAGGTGAAGATGGTTGGCTGGCCTTGTGACCTGGAGGGGATTAGGACTCCTCTTATTGATGGAGTCCATCCCCCTCTGGTCAATCAGGTTTGCAGCCCTGGAGTACTTCTGGACCCCTTGCTGCACCTGGATTGTCAGTCTACGATGGTGGCCAGGAGCACTTTTCACTAACTCAATCTGGAGAGGAGGCTTCTTCTTTCTGAGTCGGATCTGGCCACCACCATACACGCTTTCTGCAATGTGCTCTACGTGGGGTTGTCCTTTATGACTGTTTGGAAGCAGAAGCTGGTGCAGAATGCGGCAGCTTGCCTACTTTCGGGAACAAGTTGCCGGGATCACATTACACCAGTGCTCCAAAGTCTGCACTGGCTGGCTATAGCTTTCCAGGTGCAATTAAAGGTGCTGATTTTGACCTTTAAAGCTCTAAACAGTTTGGGCCCCATATATCTGAAGGAATGCCTGTCCTTCCGTGGTCCATTGTGGCCCCTGAGATCAGCCGAGTGCGCCTCCCTGTGGGTACTGTCTGTTAGTCTGGTTCATACAACAAGGGCTCACAGGTGGGCTTTCTCGGTTGCTGCCCTGTTGATGTGGAGCTCCCTTCCCCACGAGGCTCATTTGAGCCCGAGCATCTTCCAGAGGTGGTACAAGACTTTTTTTGTTTATAAAGGTACTTGGTGGGTGGGGATAAGTGTGGGTATAGGGATTGGGTGGGAGTTTTTTGAGGAGGTAGGGAGTTAGCGTGGGTGACTGGGATGAGGGTAGGATTTTTTGTAATGTATTTTAACGTTATTTAATTGCATTTTTTTTTTTTTTTTTACTATTGTAAGCTGTCCTGATCCTTTTGGAAAGGGTGGGGTATAACTTTAACTAAATAAATAAAACTTCTAAGGCCATAACCTGACATCTAAAATCATTAACCAAATGGTGAAGAGAATGCCTCAAGCTTTGCTAGATTATGGACCTGATTCTGCACCCTTCAATAGGATGGTTTCCTATTCCTTACTGCTGGTTTCCATGAATGTATGATCGAACTGTAAAGGGACCATGCTAGTAAAAACATGCACAATGCAATGTCATGCAGCACCCTCTGTCACTATACAATACTATAGAATTTTGGCTAACTAGACTATAGTAAATCATGGTGTTATTTCACTAATTTTCAAAGAAACCCATAAATATTCCATAAAGGACAGATCCGTAACAAGTGTCTTCATCTCAGTGAGTTACTTGAGGGGTGAGGAACCTTTTCTCTCCCATGGGCTACTTTGAAAAGGAGAATAAACTCTACTGGCCAGATAGGAATTTGGGTGGAAGTTCTTAAGGGATGAGTGCAGGATGGAGAATGAACAGGGAGTGTTCAGATCATGAGTCTATGCCATGGATCCACGGCCTTTTAGTGCATAATCTCATCTTCTCTCCCTTCCTCGGAGCTCACTCTTAGTGTTTGAGAGTAGGGATTGGATCCACAGGCCACATCTAGAAACTGGAAAAGTGCCAAATAAAAAATAGGCCAGGTTTAGTCCACTGAACAGAGGTTCCCCAGCCCAGGGTAACTTTAAATCAATGCTACACATTAAGAAACCTAACAAGGTTAACACAACTCCTATGAGAAATGTGGGATTTAGAATTATCAAGGGAGGATTTGTGTTAAAATCTATTTCCACTGAGATGCAACCTCACCCAGTAATGACACAGTAGACAGACAATAGCAGTCATGAATCAGCCACCTACAACATTGCTCTTTTCCAGTAAATGTACATTTAAAAACACATCCTAGGGCACAGTGTCTTATCTTAGTTGCACATGTGCATATTTGGAAACACTATGAATATACAGTGAGCACCTGAACTCATCATTTGAATTCATTTGGATTATAAGAGCTCAAGATTCTCAAAAATCTACCCCATTCCAAAGTCCTCAGCTAATACAATAGAAATCCTAAAGAATAAAAATTCTGTAATCCCTAAACCACTTATTCCAGAATAGTTCATTTTAAATCAATAGGGCTACACCAGAGAAAGTTGTTTGAGGATAGTGACCCGAGTACATACCCATACCCCTTTTAGCCCTGCCTTTCCCCCAGGTCTTTGTAGGCACCCATAGAGGGAAGCATAAAGGCAACACCTTGAGTTGCAGTAATCAACAAAGTGTCGAATATAGATTAAGTTGCACAGATGGCACATTCGTGCTGAGCAGAACTTTAAATATCAACGAAATAAATTATAAAGAAATGCAACCACTGTCTATTAAGAGATAGATATATAGGATAGCTAAAGCTTTCATAGTTTATGAAACAATGTCTACTAAAATGGTACAGAGACGATTTACTAAGGTATTTAAATTCACCGTTACATATATTTTAGATTGGTCTTCTCACCTGGTCATATATTGGCTTTTCTTGATATATGTATTCTCTTTTGCATGTTTAATAAGCGTATAACTTCTACAGGAACAGGTGATTCAAGAGAGATCTACTTCCAAGGTCTGCTCTTAAATATACTAGATGACTCATATTCTCTAAATTAGCATATTCCTTGAATTACACCAAGTGGAGTATATTAAAAACAAGAGTCTCTGTGGCAGGTATTGGAGGAAAAGAAACTTACAGATGTGGGGGAGAGGAGGGAAAGAGGAGCTTTAAATGACATTTTCAACCAATTTCCAATTCTCAAAAAGCCAAAATGATTTTTAAGTCAAATTCACAATTTTATATAGCCTCACTTAAGGACACTGAATGCTGCTGAGGTTGTCACTATGGCTACTCACATGTCTTACAAATGGCACTTAATTTTAATCACCTTCCCAAACCGCTATAGGTAATGTATTACAACATAAAGGAGAAGGCCAGGAAGGGCTAGTTTGCCATCCTCACCCCCTCAGTGTATGCTAGCTCATAAATCATCCCACAAATTTCAATGGAACTACTGCAAGGTGAGGTAAAAAGCAAGCATCTAGGGGTGAAGTCAGAACTCCATGGTGTAAGGCATTTTTATCTGGCCCCATTTTAATAAGGGAAAATAAAAAGATTTGTATTATATTGTAGGCCTCATAGAAAACTTGAGGTTTCTCAAGTTATCTTCAGCCAATTTTGTTGTACACATCCTGGAAGAAATTATGTAACAAAAACCTCAATTTTCTTGTCAAGTAATAATAAGGTTGTACTTAGTACTTATTTTTCTTGGCCTTTCAGCAAAGCATTCTTTGACTAGGCCTGGCATAGGGCAGGGGTGGAGTGGCTTGGGCAGGCATGGGGAAAGGCAAACATCCACTACCCTGGGAGAGCTGTTGTCACCTCTTCTGAGCAGTCCCAGGAGTGTCACCACTACCATGGAGCCTCTGAAATCATGGGGCTAGGGATGTAGGCTCCAGTCACTCTGGCTAAGGCCAGCTCTCTCTGTGGCACAGTTAGGGTTAAAACAGACATGACGCTAACCACCCTTTAACCACCCTTGGTGGTTATTTATGCATGTTGCAGGGCTGCATAGGGCACCAATACAGCCCTGCAACATGCATAAATAACCACCAAGGGTGGTTA
>QEPC01000099.1:868171-881579 GCA_003113815.1 Sphenodon punctatus
CCCCCCCCCCGAAGTCCCTGCTACTAGTGCGGGCTCCGGGCCGCCACCGGCAACCTGGAGCCCGCACCAGCAGGTACTAGAATGATCCCTGGGGTGGTGGGTGGTTTAACACACACCCCACCCCAGGGATCACCCTACCTCTCCACCCAGGGATCGCCTACCTTGCGCTCCGGGCAGCGGTGGCGGCGGTCCGACTCCGGCGGCTTCAGTGCTGGCTGTGGCTGCCAGCTTCAGCGCTACTAGGCCTTCCGGTAAATTAGTAGCGCTGAAGTTGGAAGCCACAGCCAGTGCTGAAGCTGCCGGAGTCAGACCGCCACCGCCACCGCCCGGAGCGCAAGGCAGGTGGATCCCTGGGTGGGGAGGTAGGACTAGTAGGGTGATCCGATCCCTGGGGTGGGGGGAGGTGTTAAACCACCCCACACCCCAGGGATCATACCTGCTGGTCCACTAGCAGGGACTTTGGGGGAAAACATTTTTTTTTAAGCCAGGGTGGGTGGGGGGTTTTTTGGTGTTGTTTTTTTTACATTGCGGCCATTCATTTGAATGGCTGCAATGTAAAAAATCCGGTACGGGGGAATCTGGTAAATGGCCGGATTACCGGGTTTAATCCGATACTGCCGGTACACCAAATACCGGTAGTATCGGATACCGGATGATCCGGTAGTCCCACCCCTACTAATTAGGCAGGGCTATTAAGGGTATGGGAGATTTGTCCTGCCCCTCAATAAAAGAAAGGGGCCATGTTGAAGGACGGCAGGCAGCTGCAAAGCCACAGAAGGAAGGCAGTTGCCAGGCCAACCCCCTCAAGGAGCACGCGCCTGAGCGGTCTCATATCGCAAGACTTACCGGGCACCATTTTGTTTCCCCCCAGGCGAAGGTAAGTCAGCTTGGGCAGGCGACGCCAGAGGATGGGCACACCCACCTACCCACCCGAATAAATGTCACTGTGGGCGTAAGCTGGTTGCCCTTTTGGTGGGCGGGAAGGAATTTTTGCCATCAAGTCAAATTGGTCTTAGATTTTGTGGGGTTTTTTGCCTTCCTCACAGTGCATTTGACAAGCAGCAGAAACAGGTAGTCTGATTCCATAGGAGTTGCAGTATATTGTCGTGTTCTTAGGCAGGGGTCCAGGTAAGGAGTAGTATACTATACTACTCCTTCCTTATAGTATAAGCAGAATAATTAAATGAAGACATCTCCTTAAGAGATGAGGCTGCAGAAGGAAGCAAAAGCAGGGGCGACCACATTTCTTCCAAGGCCCAGGAAGGAGTGAGCCATACACTCGAGGACAGGTGTGGTCCCGAGTGGGTCATTGCCTTCTCTCCTGCTTCTGGTTA
The DNA here is from genome assembly GCA_003113815.1 of Sphenodon punctatus. Classification (NCBI taxonomy): domain Eukaryota; kingdom Metazoa; phylum Chordata; class Lepidosauria; order Sphenodontia; family Sphenodontidae; genus Sphenodon; species Sphenodon punctatus. The sequence continues at coordinate 869,506 of QEPC01000099.1, forward strand.
CTACAAGGCTACGACACCTTCACAACCAGCTGGATGGCTGGGGCGAGAGTGACCTAGAACAGTTAAAATAGTTAATCAGCATAACATCAGGCCACCCCGGTAAGTTTAAGTTAACAATAGACAGGGCTGGACCCGGATTGACTCAGCCTTCCCCCTTTCAATTGAAATTTGAATAAATAGTGCAGCCTTTTCAATTCCAATGAGCTGTGTGCGCGTCTTCTTTCAGAGCACGGGGCAACTTACCGTGATGATTAGGAAAGCAACTGGATCCCTGCTTCCCCAGGATCTATGTAATCCCAGAGTTAGGTTTTTATTTCCTTTTTTGCCTCCTGCTTTTGGTCTTATACCTAACCCGTAACCTGAACACGTCTCCAGGTACCCAGGTATCATGAGAATGTGTAAGGGTGAAAACAGACATGACGCTAACTCCACTTTACCACCACTTAATATGTATGTTAAAAGGCTCTATTAGTGCTCTATGAAGCCCTGCAACATGCATAAGAAATGTTAAAGCGGTGTTAAAGTGGAGTTAGCATCATGTCTGTTTTCACCCTAGGAGTGCAAAGTGCTGTGAAAAAATCCTGCTTGGTGGCATCTCTTACTTGCCATTCTAGTTTCCAAGCCCATGTCATTTAGTGTGGTTAATACAGGTCACAAAATAATACTGCAACCAACAAAAAAAGGAAGACAAATGATGTACAGATAAAGGCTCTTAGGCCGTTTCTAGACGAGTGCGCGAGCAGCAAAATTCCCGCGGCACGAGATTACACGAGACGCCCGGTGGGGAGCACGTGCATGAAAGGCGGCCGTGCATTCTTTGCCGACTGCAAATTACACACCTCAGAAATCAAGGTATGTAATTCGCGGTCGACAAAGAATGCGAGACTGCCTTTAATGTGCCGTGCTCCCCACCGGGCGTCTCGTGTAATCCCGCGCCGCGCGAGCTGCTCGCACACTCGTCAAAATACGGCCTTAGTCTTGGAGCTATTAAAACAATGTGTTTTCCAGAATATCAGAGAGCTTTCAATGTGCATCCTCAAAGATTTCCAGAATACAGCTATATCTTTTTAGTGTGGTAGTTATGATAGCAAATATTTGTAATTATTCTCTGTGTCAGTGACTATATCAACAAGGATAAGACCATCTGTAAATGGAAAAAAGAATATTCTTTTTATTTCCAGTTACTGAAGAGCAAATGATACAGGAATTCTACGCAAAATCTGACCCATGTGCCATCTAGCCCAGTAACCTCTCTTGCAAATGGCTAACATAAAATGTTTCAGAAGAAGGTGCAAGACTCCAACATTAAAAAAAAAAAAGTGGGTTAATCTTCTCTCAAGAGTCATGAAGTCTTATCATCCAGTCCCTAACCTCATAAAACTGAATGAGACAGAGAGAGAGAAAGAGATCCTTTTTTTAATATTGCTAGTTTTAGCTTCAAAATCCTGTAGCAATCAGCTCCACAAGAAGTGCACATCACATGAAAGAATATTTCTCTCTATTAGTTCTGAATTTGTCACATTTCAATTTTATTGGATGTTCAATTTTATATATTATAAACCAAAAAGGAGGCTGCAACGAGGGATTGGGGTGGGTGGGGGGAGAAGAGAGAATCCTGGAATTTGACTAAGGTGTTATACTTCATCTCCGGTCCCCATACAGAAAGCCTATCAATATCAGCGGGAATATTATACATGCATCAGGAATAGAACTTGCGTCTGCCATACATATAATACTAAGACAACAGTTCCCAAACCTTTTCAGGTTGTGACCTTACAGAGACACAAACGAAATCCTTGTAGCTTTGGAAAATGATGTGTCTAATTATGTAGACTCAGTTTTGTGGGGAATCTCACTTAGCAATGGGGTGGCACCACTTAGTGCCCTGACCCCTAGTTTGGGAATCCCCCATTTAAGACTTGTGTGTTTCTATGGGTGATTGCAGAAGTGACGCGTTCCAATTCACCACAGTGAATCCCACCCCAGTGTGAATGGATTCACCGCGGGCTGTGGTGAGAGAACATGGGCCGGGGAAACACAACAGACATGCAGTGGAGACGTGGACCGCGGTTCGAGCCCCAGAATGCACCGCGGCTGGGGTCAATTCCTTCCACTGCGGCTGCGGGTTTCCGTTCAGAAGTTACTTTTCATTCACCCCTGCTGTGGTGACCATTCACCACACTTCTGGACCTCCTCCCGCCCTGACCTCACGCAGCGTGGTTAGCTTCACCCCGGGCCGCGTTTGACTGTGGTGAACATCTGGTTGCGAGCAAACAGACATGCACGGCACTTTCACCACCACCACCACCACCACCACCACCGCCGCGTTTGACTGAGGTTGACTGTGGTGGACATTCACCACGTCACTTCTGAAATCATCCTATAACCCAAACACCATACCTCTCAACCTGCCACTGCCAAAAAAAAAGGTGCACTAACAGCCTAGTCATGCAAGATTTTTTAAAATAGATACATTATTTTCATGAGTGGAAATTTCAAGTTTTGACATTTCAGAAGCCTATTTCCCAATATTTTAAAATAAGAATTTGATATTCAAACCCTTTAAAAGGCTAAGAAGATCCCTCTCTTTATCAGATTAGTTAAGTGTTTTCTGATATCAGCAATTTTTATCAGGGATGTGCGAACAGATCGCGGTTCAGGTTCAGTCATTTGGTTCGGTCTGCTTCAGTCCAGTCATTCAGTCCAGTCACTGAGTTTGGGTTTGGTCATTCGGTGAGTTTGGTTCGGCCATTCAGAAAAAGGTATCGCGAGATCGGGACCCCTCCTGCCACTCCCCAAAGCTGCCTCCGGGTCCTGCCACTAGCGCACCATTACCGCCAGGTATGCGTGTTGGGCGCTCCTGCTGGACCAGAGGTCCGTGGTGAAGTGGACCGTGCCCCCCCCCCGCCAGTCCCTGCCAGCTGTTCCCTCACCCGCTCCTTCAAAGCCCTGTAAAGGTCTGGCACCGCAGTCTGACTGAGGGTGGTGTGGGACGGCAGCTTAAACTGGGGGTCCAGGAACCCAATCAGTTGCTGGAAGCCCTTGTTCTCTACAATTTAGAAGGGCTGCCCATCCAGTGCAATCATTTCGGCCAACAGGCGCTTGGCTTTCTCTTGAAAGCCACATTGTCCTGCTGCCGATGGCCTTGGCAGTTGCCCCCACCCCAGCTCCTCCATGGTGGACTGACGCTGCTGGCGAGGCTCCTGATGCTGTTCTTCCCCCTGCTCCTGCTGGTAGAGGCAGCAGTTGGGCAGGATGCTTGCCCGCTGAAGAAGGTGGGTGACTGGTCGCTGCAGTCAGGAACCCGCTGGCATCCACTTCCCCTGCCTTCCCGCTTAGCAGCAGAGCACCGTGGCATGCCTTGAGGTGCCTCGCCATTGCAGTTGTCCCAAGGTTGGCGAGCACCTGCCCACACTGCACCAGCTTATTGCACAAAGTGCACTGCACCTCTCTGGGATCATCTGCCCGTACCAGCTTAAAATGTTCCCATACAGAGGATTTTTTTCCCCCTCTTGCCTTCTGGTCCGCCCCGGGTGACACACAGCTGCCAGCGCTGCTGGGAGGGGCAGAACTTGGTGGCACTGGCGACACAGCTCTGGGAGGGTCAGCCATCGCTTCAGCTCCAGACATCTCCTCTGCAGCACTAGTGTCTGCCTCTGACTCACTGTCTGCGATCACGGTGATGTCTCATGAAGAGGAGTACTGGGACCCTGATGCTAGACTGCCCATGCCCACCATGCTGCTGGCACTCTCCCTGTGCCCCCCCCCCCTATAGCTGCTTCTGCTGCTGGGATCCACCAGCTCTGGACTGCTGGGGATCATCTCCACAATGGGAGACATTGGTGGTCCTGTAGGAACATCGGAAGCAGTAACACCTGCTCCTGCAGCCGCAGCAGAGACAGCCGCAGCAGAGACAGCCACACCCTCATGTACTGCAGGCCTTCCAGTGCCCTGCAAGGCAGTGGAGGGCACTGCCAGGAGGCGATGCTAAGCCGCTGAAGCCTGTTGCCCTAAAACAGGCCTGCTGAGTTTGGGGCGTGGTGATGTGCTCGGGCTGCTGCTGCTGCCGCTCCGCAGGCATGGCCCCTACCACCCCTCCCATGTGCCGCATTGTCTGTCTTACGGGCAGCGGACTGGCCTCTCCATGTCTTTCAACTCAAACACACACAAAGATTTTATAATTTATTTTTTTTACTCAATTTTTTTTATCTAATATTATATCTCTCTAAACTATATCTAATTGCTATTAACTATTCTAAAACCTATGGCACTAAATGGAATATCCTAATAACTACAAAGGCCTTGTCCTACAAACAAACATATCTATCTAATATATATATATATATATATATATATATATATATATATATATATATATATATATATATATATATATATACACACACACACACACACACAATATTACACAGGGGAAAACACAAAGAACACACGGAGGGGTACAAAACTAAATGAAAATCAATCTAATAATGATCCTACTCAAAAAAAATCTAAAACTTAAAACGGGAAGGGAATCAGGGATGGAATAAGAGGGAGAGGGTAAAGATTCAATGGAGTGGGGGGAGGGAGGAAGGAAGATTGAACACAGGGAGGAGTAAAACCAAAAAATAACACCTAAATCTATCGAATCTAAATAAATGGTAATATGGAGGTAAATGGGTTGGATGGGTGAAATAGGAGGAGGATGGCAATGGATTGGGGAGCTGGGAACTGCTGGGAGAGAGGAAGTCTTCTGAAACGCCTGCTGTTCAGGAACAGTGACTAGCTCAGAAGGTGTTGGGAAGGAGGGAGGGCAATGAGTTTTGTTACTTGCTGCGCCCACCCCACCGCAAGCCCCATTGGCTCCATGCAGCCTAGCCCGTGGCCAATCACAGACTGTGAAGCCAGTGGTCTGAGGAGAAAAGGGATGGCGATTGGGCAGGCTGGCTGCTACTCCAAGCCTCCCCACTCCTGGTGCCTGGAAGTCTGCTCCTCCTCACTCCCCCTCCCTGTCACGTTTTGCCTTCCAATTACACGTTTTTGCCACCCGAACTCATCCGAACTCAATCCAAACCGACCGAACTGTTCGGTCGTTTTGGAGTTCGGAATCAAGTTCAGTTCGGGTTTGGTCGTCCAAACAGACCGAGTTCAGGTCAAACTCCTGAACCGCGTTCACACATCCCTAATTTTTATTTCTAAATAGCAAGGAGAGTCAATGGGAGCAAGAAGGGTCAGTGTTTATCGCCAAGTGTCATAAGTGTGAATCCTTCCTCTTGTTGCCTCTTTCCATTCAGTCTCCCTTGGAGTTCAATGGATGTCATGGAGAGGGCTGAATGAAGGGATGAGAACCTCCCCAACTTAAGTCACTGACCCTTCCACAGAAATCAGGCTACACTAGGTCTGTCACTTTTCAAACTGTTAGTGCCTTTAAACAGTAACAATTCAGTCTCAGGCTGGACAGATGTGCACACATGCCGATGTTACCCTGAGCCTAGAAGCCAACATGTTGCACCACAATAAACAAAAGGGTTAATCTAGTCCACGAACAAGCAACAACAGTTGAGCAGAAGCTCCATGAGCACAAAAAAAGATGAAGGGTAATAAAAGATTGTTTTGCTTCCCTCAAAGAGATAATGGGCATTTTTACACACACCTTAAAGTTCTGGATTCTTCAATCTTCTGGGTTTACACATCCACAAACAAGTTCCGGATGCATTCATTCATTTCATTCATTTCTCTCTCTCTCTCTCTCTCTCTCTCTCTCTCTCGCACACCCGCACCCGCACCCACACCCACACCCACAGTCCTGAGGCAGTTCCTGGATGTATTCTTCACACAAACACTGCCCTGAGGCAGTTCCTGGATGCATTCTTCACACAAACACTGCCCTGAGGCAGCCTAAAGTAGCCGCAGCTGTCGACGTGACAGGCTGCCATGGAAACCATGTGACCACAGCTGCCTGGAGCAAAGCAGTTTACCAGGAGAACTTTTTTACACACAAAAGTTCTGGGAGAAGTTCTATGCAGAAGTTCAAAAAGCCGGATGTTTAAGATCTGGGTGAGTGATTGAGACACACAGAAAGTTCAGGATGTAACAGCAAACATGCAGGAGAAATGTGTGTGTAAAAACACCCAAGCATTCTCTTTGACAATGAAGGACTGGTTAGGCATTGTTCGTATCTTGGAACCAGCTACAGTGAGACTAACTAAGAGCTCTTTCTGCGCCTTTAACCCAAATACCTTTTAAAAGCTTACTTTTGTGCAAAACGTATCAGAAAACTTTCATTTGCTGACAGCCTGAATTACACACCATCACATAGTATTTATATAAATGTGTCACTACTGTGACTCAACCTCAAAAAAATGACAGCTAGTTACAAGAAAGGGAACACAGAATATGGAGGCTGTGATATGGGTGTTCATGCCCACCTTTCTCCTTCAAAGTGGAAGAATTATTCTTGCAAGTGAGCTTCTTGAAAACAGTCAACTGACGCTGTATTCATATAAACAGATTAATCTCCCTCTGGAGTACTTTGGTGGTGATAATCCACTTTGCAAGTGTTGACACTATGCAGAGTAATCGCCTACAAGGAGGTAACCCCAGGGTTAGTTGGTATTAGAGGTTAAGCGTATTAGATGTTAAACATACTGTAGTCAATGCCCTTTCATTGTTCACACAATTACTTACACGTGGGGGTAAGCTACTCCAAAGCAGGACAAGTCTTATGAGGAAGAGGAAAGTTTGAAGGAACTGGGTATGCTTAGCTTAGTGAAGAGAAGATTAAGGGGAGACATGATTGCAGTCTTCAAATATATAAAAGGGCTGCCACAAAGCTGGCAAAGAATTTTTCTCCATTGCTACAGAGGGCAGGGTTAGAAATAATGGGCTCAAATTACTGGAAGGTAGATTTCAGCTGAATATCAGGGAAAAAACAACTTCCTAACAGTAAGAGCTGTGCAGCTGTGCAGCAATGGAACAAGTTGGTCTAGAGACATCTTAGGCTCTCTGTCAATTCAGGTTTTCAAAAAGAGACTCACTTGCCATCTGTTGGGGATGTTGGAGTCATAGCCATCCTCCATCCAAGCAGGGTTTGAACTAGGAGACCCACGTTTCCTTCCAACTGTATGATTTTATAATTCTATGATTCTACAACCTCAGGAGGGAGCCACCCCTATTCACCGTAAATGTGGTTTTCATGTGAACAAAAGAGGAGTTAAAGTGAGTAGAGTAATTACTTCAGTGTAAGTTCAAGTGAGCCCCTGTGGTGTTCCTGATAAGATTCCACTTAAAGAGCTGGGAGGCAATTGGTGTGTGTGTGTGTGTGTGTGTGTGTGTGTGTGTGTGTGTGTGTGTGTAAACACACACACACCCTTTTCCCTAGATTAGTGGCAACCAAAGAAACAACTTATTATTAGCAAGTACAGAGTTGGGAAGGACTAAAGTGGAGGTATCCAAGCTGCAGATCGAGTGGCGTCATGATCCCAATCGCTATGCGATATACTTTGCATCTCTTTGCTCCTGTCTGGGGTCATGTAATTGGGTGGCCACACGAGGAAAATGTTATTGGGTACCACTAGTGCAAAGTCTTTTGGGGGAAATTATTCTAGGAATATACAATTAAAGAGAGTACGGTCCAGAAATATTACAAAAATAAAAAAAGAGGGCAAAAAATGTCTCGATAATGACATTTCAGGAAGTCTTGAAAAATTGGCTGTGTGTCACTTTATGTAGCACATATTCTAGATACAAAATTCAATCTTATGTCACCAGTAAAGCACCAGGTACATTGCTTGCGCTATACAAAAGCTAATAAATAAATAATAATAACAACAACAACAACAAACAACTTTCAGGATACTTAGACTAGATACAACTGTATGCAGCATTATTGGTAAGAAATATGGAAACATTGTCTTCTCATATGCTTCTTGTTTCTGATGTCTTGACTAATAAAATGTGCAAGGAAACATTTATCTTTTCATAATGCTACATTCATTAGCTGCAGAATATGTCATGATCTAACATCCTTGGTGGTGACAGTTTGGGCTGTAACACATTAGGGCAGAATCTGTTATTTTCTAACCTGAAAAGCTTTGAAGTGCTTTGTGAGACTGCAGGTATGGCAGATTTTCAATGCTAAGAAATTCATAGATTTGAAAAGCATCTTCTGGGAACAAGAGGCTGATGCAGAATTCTTGGCTGACCTTTCTAGAAAGAACATTATAAAAGGCCCATATATTCCCAAATTGATTTATAGTCAAGTATCTCGCACTACAGAGTTACAGTCTCCTTTCTGAAGTATCAAACAGTATTTATCAGAGTCCTTTAGTTGCTTATTTAATATCACTTTCTCTCCTCAACTTCATCATCAACTTGATGCTGGGATCTGACCCTAATCTCATCAAAGAGCAGCAGAAAACCCACTGATTTGAATAGAAGAAGGATTAGAGATTGGACGGTCAGCCATGAGTCTTTTGAAACACACACATCTTGAAAAGGGAGAAAACACTCTCTCCTGGCCCCCACCAGAACAAAGGACCTGCCAGAGTCAGTGGTTCAAGGGGCCAGGGTGGGAGTCTCTAGGAGATTTTTATATACTTCTATTTTCATATAGTTTTTGTATTACAGCTCTCCATAAGCCTTAGATGAAAGGCAGTTTAGATAAACAAATCAGCCCAGGGAGATGGGCCATGTAGGTGGACATTGGAAGACATCAGGATGAGGCTGAAGAACATGCGAAATGCAACAAGAACCTTGGTTCTCTAGGCTTTTAAACCTAACAATTTAAAATCAATACACCACTGTTTGTAGACCAAGAAATGAAAGGATAAATGCCTCTCGCTTCTCTCCATGGATGAGAGTTTGACAGAGTATCTGTAAACCAGCATCTCTGGACCATGAAGAGGCTTGGAGTGTGAAATCTCATCAGAGCGCCCAAACAAATACACCTGGTTTCGGTTTCTTGTACTGTAGGCTTAAAGACGATGACATTCTTCTCCGATGTATCTCCTACCATTTGAAGTAAAGCAGGAATTCTCAAAATGTGTTCTGTGCTGTGCTTGAAAGTGCCATGGTGTCCCAGCTACTTGCATCCAGCTTCCTCTAGGCTACGTTAAGAGACTACTAAAGTATATTAAATACCTTCTTAATATCTTTCTCATATAAGCAACTGCTGCAGTCACCATAAGGAAGTTGGGGGCGGGGGTTCCCTCAGGACAAAATGCAGTCATGACAAGAATGCAACAAAGGGGAAATGCCAAAGACACATTTCCTAGATGGTGTGATGAAAGGCACACTACTGAAAGTTTTGAGGACTTTGAACTGAAAGAGCTTCCAGAGAGAGGGTTGCTGTTTTAGCACAAAAACTGTAGCTCCAACTAGGTGTCAGTGGTTCAAGGGCTAAGTTGTCAAGAATGACAAGGTTGAAAGACAGGGGCTTTTCTTGGTCCAGGTTCTGTGTAAACCTTAGTGTAAGCTACAAAAGGATTACCTTTTTAAAGGGAGGAACATGGTGACTCAGGACTGCTGCTCAGCTGAGCCCTCAAAGACCAGCAGCTCTCCCATCCACCCTAGTATTGTTTATGCTGCAAGGGAAGGAAAAATAAAAAGAGAAAACTGATATCCTGAGACAAAAGTTTCTGCCAGAGGCCCATGTAACTTTTTCTCTTAGCAGCGATTTTGCCCTCTAGGGAGTAGGTATCTTACTTGGGAATCCATAGGGAAAGCAAACCCACGTAACACTGCCTCTCAGCTGGGAGGCAATGTAATTTCCCCAGATAACAAGACAGGGCAAATTTTGCATCTGGAACAAAACACGTTTTTCCCATGGGAGTCTAAACTGCACAGAGTGAACAGGCATTGCTTAATCAGGCTTCCCATCCTGTAGAATGACTGGAACTTTGCCAGAAGTTGCTTTATATTTTGGAGAAAGGTTCTAGTGGTTTGTTTGTTTGTTTTTTTACACAAGTAAGGAAGGTCTCCTGAAGGTACTGTTGAACTGCTTAGGATTCAGGAACCAAATTTGCAGATGCTCAGTTTCTCCGAGCCAAAGAATTCAGACAATAGGCATGAGACTTTGGGTGTTCTTAGACAAGTGCCTCCCTACCCATTACCCACCCATGTTGCAGGGCTGCATATGGTCTCAATGCAGCCCTGAAACATGCATAAGTGAGGTGCTTGTCTAAAAACACCCCTTGTTTCTCATTTTCTTCTGCTAGGATATCAATTTATTAAAAACTGTATATGACAAAATAAACTATGAATATGCCCTATGAAAATATACACATACAATCTAGTTGTTCAGGATATAGTTGCCAGGCATTTTCATTTATATAACACACTCTTTGCTAAGACACAGATTCTGTACGAGAGGGCACATGCTTGCAATTTGTCTTTCACTGAGAGATTCCCCAAGTTAAAGTTTTAGCAGCAATAAACAAACCCATATCTTAGTTGTGGTATGCCCTTCAGGCATACAAGGATTGTTCCTTCAGGCATACAAGGATTCACTGGATGCATTCAATGAATGCATCCAGTGAATCCAGAACCACCACAATGGAGACACTGATGATCCTCCTAGTTCTTCATTTTGAGAAGCATGAACATTACCTCGCTGACTTTCACTGCAGTGACAGCAGATGAATTTTGGGACAAATGGTGTAGCAGATGAAGGGACAATCTGCCCCTGCAAAGGAGCTGTCCTGACCTAGGGAGCACACTACAGTTATCTCCCCACCTGAAAGTGGATGCTTCGCGGATCTTTGACCAATGTATGTATGTAGGGATTGGAGGAAAACAGGTAAAGAGGTGCTCAGACCTGTGCTCCCTACCTTTCCATAACCTGGCAAAGGTCCCATCTCCCAGGCAACATATTGCTAACACAATTCCCCCATCTTGCTCATCTCAGGCACCTGACCAATGGCACTGACAAGATGGGCTCAGACACCACCCCTTCCAGAGCTGTAGCAGAAAGGGGAGAGGAAAGCGTGCCTTGCTTGGTGAATCCATCACCCCAAGCCCCACTGAAGATATTGCTGTCTCCCCCAAGGTCTGGCAGTATATAAAACTGTTACAGTGCATGTACCACAGTGACAGCTTCTTCACTAACCCTTGGGCACATGCACAGTTCTGATCAAGGACAGGGACCCACATTCCCTGTGTTTTCCCCATTGCCACCAATGGGGGAAACACAATAAACATGGGTCCCTGGTTAAGATTTTGCCTTCTGTGAGACTGAGGAAGTAATGACTATTTTCAGTGGCCCTGGGTTGCTGGATTCACCACCCAAATCCACTGCTATGATTTTCTGTGTTTCTGATGTGTGTTTCATGCTGCAGGGGATGAGGAGGCATAATGTCCCAACACCCTTTATGCATGAGCTGCCAATGCTATGGTGTCTTGTGCCTGGATACCAAGCAAGCTTCCTGGCCTAGCTGGTTTGGCAACCCTCCTGTAAACCACCTGCATTCCGCACACCAATTATGCAAAAAACCATTATACAGAACTGCTGTCAACCTGGATGGTCAGCTTCTCCATCAATATGCATTTATTTATTTATTTATTTATTTATTTAATAGATTTTTTACCCCACCCCTACTGCGAACAGCTCGGGGCGGCTTCCAACAATAAAAAATACAATACATAAAAACAATTTAAAACCATCAATAATAACAAAAATCATATGTAAAATTATTATACAACAAGGCCCGGGCTCCATTTAATAATAAATAAGGTAGGGGAGCTAAAAACCTTACCCCACCCTCCCCAAAGGCCTGGGCGAACAGCCAGGTTTTACAACTTCGCCGGAAAGTCAACAGGCTTGGGGCCAGGGGGGCTTCCTCCAGAAGGGCGTTCCAAAGGCGCAGCCCGGTCACCGAGAATGCCCTCTCCATTGTGGCCCCCCGCTTAACACGGGGGACCTCCAGGAAGGCACCCCCGGCAGACTGAAGGAGCCGCACTGGGGCGCGGAGGGCGTGGCGGACCCTGAGGTATGAGGGGCCCAGACCGTGAAGGGCTTTATAGATCAACACCAAAACCTTGAACCTGGCTCGGCACGCTATCGGCAACCAGTGCAGAGC
>QEPC01000099.1:892144-931427 GCA_003113815.1 Sphenodon punctatus
GGGGGGGATTCCTGTACAGTGCAATAGCAATAGATAATCTGCCATTCTACTTTACTTGGAAATGCACGCTGCAGCTATTTTGTTGTGGCCCTGAGGTTTTGCATATGTTAAATATTTGATCAGGTTTTGGAATAATTTTGCAGACACTTGCACTAGTTAGTACAAGCTCAGCCTACAATGGACAAGCCCCACCCTTGTCCAATGGACAAGCCCCACTCTGCCAGGAATAAGGTTGCGCCAGCCGGCCTTACTGCCCCACCAAGCTCAAAACCCACCAGCCGCCACTGCTGGTAACATTCATAGGCAGAATTTGGGGAGCAGTAGAAGCACAATAGAGCAGAAGGGCAAACCCATGGAAACAACTCAAAAAAGAGACCAGACAATGGGTGTTTTTAGACAGACGGAGAGCCTGCCAGCCCCAGAGCTTCTCCGGGGTCCCTCCTCTCAGCTCCACCTGTTGTGCATTCACTAGTGCTGCGACAGACCAGCAGTGTCCCCAGGCCACGGTCCACCTGTGCAGCGCCCCGTCACCGTTCCGCACCATAAAGTTGTGGGCACTCCCCAGACACTAGGCTGGTTCCTGTGACACTATGGTGCTGACCAGGGCAATGGACGGATAGGAGCAGAGTTGCAGTGGGGGTTCACCCAACAGATGGGCAGCATCTCCATATTTGGCTGTTGCCCCGGGTTTGGCCAGCCCACTCCACGTGGCGTGCTCCAGGATGTTCTGGAGCGCCGCTGGCTGAGCTGCCCCAGAGCAGCTGCAGCCTGCCCTGTTTGCGGGTGGCCTTTAAAAAGACCAGCCAACCTGGGAGTGATATGGGCACCCCCAGAGCTGCTGTGCATCTATTTATACCAAATTTTGAAAACAGTTAGATGGAGACCCCTGCTCAGTATACATGAATGGGGATCAAAAGGCAAACAAAATATCAAACTACAAAGAGAATGAAGTGAAAAATAATATAGAAGATATCCAAGTTCCATAATATCAGTCAGTGCTATTAGCTGCCATAATTTGGAATGCCATAGTAGATCTATCTCTTTTAAAAAATAACAACCAAAATAGAAGAAGAAAAAGAGTTGTCAAAAAGATTTAGGTCTACTGAATTTAGACTGGCTAGGAATGAAAAGAGTTGAGATAGGAGTATACAAATAATGAATGACAGAGAAGGTAAATTGGGTGTTCCTATAGAACTTTCATTGAAATACCAGATGAAAGGTCATTCAATGAAAAAGAAAGAATTCCCCCCTCCCGCCAACGGCTAACTATCCTGTGGAATTCAAGATTCATAGGCATTTGTATAAATAATGGAGATCATCCACAAGTACTGTATGTATTACACTGGATACTTAACATCCTTGAAACATAAACCTTTGAGATCCAGCATGTGAACCAACAATTCCAATGTTCCCTAGTAGTCACCAATTCAGGGTGGGTGAAGGTAAGGATCTGAGTATTTCATCTAGCTTTCCCTTAAACAGCTAAAATTCAGTGTGTGTCTATTAAGTTTGAAAAGTGGCCTCAGCCCAAGATTTTATGAGAACGGGTGCGAGAGAAGAGTTTGTAGTTGGGAGGGAGGGAAGGGGAAGGAGGTCAGTGTTACTTTAGCTTAGGAAGTTGTGAGGATACATAAAAATGAATATTAAATGTTTTATCTGCAAAATATAGTAAACATTCTAATAATCAAGTTTTATGGAAAATCCATTTGTCTTCCAAGAAGTTACTGCACTAAGTTTGGAGGCTAAATTAAACTGCTAAATTCTGAAATGGAGATACCAGCTTGTGGTGTAGCATATTGTTGTACGGCAAATTTTGCATCTTACTTAAACTGCAACTGCTCTGTGATGATGAAAGAGGAAGTGACATTTGGACCCCAAAAGTAAAGGCTTCTAACACTTTGACATACAGTTATATTTGTAAACTGTAAATCAAAAAAATACTTGCTGAAAGATAACTTGACCTGAACAGACATACATTTTCTCATACATTTATAATCACTCCTGAAAAAAAAAAATCATCAAGTGGAATTCTTTTAAAAATTCATGTTATGATTCTTCATTACTAGCATAATCTTAATAAGTAGTGACAAGTAGTGACAAAGAACTGGCTAATTCCAGGAAGGAAGAGAAATGGGGATATCTTCAAAGAAGATGATGAGAGGCTGTTGTGCAGTAGAACACAGTTTTTCAGGTTTTCCCCTGTGTCTTAAAAGCACTTGTGTCAAGCAACTTCTCTGAATCTTACTGTTAGACTCGTTTTCCACAGAGACCTAATGGATCTTACAAACGGTTTCTTCAAGCAACACAAATAAATCAATCTCTTAAGAAATGAGGTCTCCAATTCACTTTGAAGAGGTTAAGAATCAGATACTACTCAAAAGGAGAGGAAAGAAAAATCCCCACATATTTCCTAGTCTCGGTCAGCACTGGAGCAGACCATGCAAATATTAAAGCTGAAACAAATAGTAGATTTTGCATTACTATTTGTGTTTTTGGATATGTATCCAAATCAGGGGCATAGCAAGGATGAGAAGGGCCAGGGCTCAAGTCTCAGTTATGAGCCCCTCATGTGTGCGCGTGCAAAGCATGCACACGCTCCAAAAACCCAAAGTGGGTGGAGCTTAAGGGTTGCTTAAGGGATGGGGCGGAGCCTGCTGACAGCTTCTACATATACAAAATCCAGTGGCTAGGATTTATAACTGTGGCCATAGACAAGCATGGCCACCCAATGCTTCCCACCTCCCCAGTCAAGTGTCTACCACCACTCCCCAGAAGTGGTTTCACTGCAGGGGCAGCCGGGCGGGCAGTGAGGCAGGCACAGAGAGACTGACTGCGTCCACTGCCTTGCTGGGGGAGGGTAGTGAGCTCAGCCAATCTGGCCTCCAGGGCCTGTTGCTTCTTGCTGCCAGTGACGCCTGTGCCTTGTGCACGCATGCAATGCGACCAGTCCAGAGGTGCTGCTATCAAACACACCAGACACCCAAAATGCAGCTAGCTTATTAAGTGCCCCCACCCATAACCATTTAATTTGTGCCCCCGGGGCAGCGTGAATTAATTATATGAGGGGCGCAAACAAACTGGTTATGGGGTGCGGGTTTAAAGACAGTATTCCTGTTAGCAATAACTGCATTAAGAAAAGTTAGTGAAATAGCAGCCATAATAATCTCAGAACCATATTTACAGATTTATTTTCCAAGATAGAATATATATTGCTTTACATCCTAAATTCCTACCTAAGATAGTATAAGTAAGACAGTTGTGAGAATGTGGCCGTTTTTACACGGGCCTCTCCCACCCATGATCATGCAGATTTCTGTGTGTTCATGGGTGGGGGAGCCCCATGTGAACAATTTGGTGCATGCACCCATGGCGTGTGGGGGTGCATGCACACCTGCCTAACACGCATCCCCACTCACCCCCCACGCCCCCACTCATTCCCATGCACGGAGCAACCGGGGGTTACTCCGTGGGTGTGGATGAGTGGGGGGGTGAGTGCGGATGCATGTGCAGCCGTGTGCATGTCCTGTCCATGCACTGGCGCGCCCACGGACCTCCCCCGCCTGGCGGAGCCATGTAAAAATAGCATGTGAGGAGCCACTCAAAGAAGAACAGAAGGTTGCTATCTTGTAAAACAAGGTTCTTTGAGATGGCTCCTAACATTCTCACAACACCCACCCTTCCAGCCCCACATGGAATTTTTTTTCTTATATTTCTAGAAAGGGTTGGAAGGAACTGTCATTCTCAGGGGAAGAGTGCTTTTTATACTTGAGGAGCTCGAGTCCATCATGTGGTCTATTATTTGAATGGGGTGTGGGTGCACAACCCAGTTGTGAGAATGTATGAAGCCATCTCAAAGAACCTTCTTTACAAGGTAGCAACCTTCTGATCAGCACATGGGCAGGAGCTGTTTGTAAACAAACAGCTTTATTTCCCAGATCTGTGTCCCGCTGTTGCTGCTGCTGCAGCACTACTAGGCGGCAGAGGGATGTGAGGGATAGGGACTGGAGCCAGGGAGGGGAAGCAGCAGAAGACCTTAGGCTGCATTCTCACCTGGCAGTGGCGGCATCAGGACGGGCGAGGGAGACGCAGGACAGAGAAGTCAGCAGCCAGGAAAAGAGCGCAGATCTGCCGGGCTCTTTTCCCTGCTCCTCTGCCCTCACGCCTCCCTCACTCCTCCTGCTGCCACCACCGCTGCAAATGAGGGGGCCGGCCCTGCCTATGCCCCCCCCACTCAGGGCAGGGCCCCCCAGCACCACGGTAGCTACACCACTGATCCAAATATCAGAATACCAGCCACAACCAAAACAGTCATTCACATATTTGCTTTTTTGAGTATTCCATTTCAATTACTTATTTTTGTTACATCATTTATTTAGGTTCAGCTATTTCATTATTTTGGTTCCTTCATTTGTTGCTGCAGATGCAAAATGTCACTACTAGTGCCAAAACGAAGTAACAAGGGGTAATTTCAGACGTTACAAGACCACGGTCAACCACAGTGAATCCCCTGTGGTGGCCGTTTGTCCTGTAATGTCTAAAAGATTCCCGCCAGATATTCACCACGGTGAATACCTGGCGGGAATCAAAATAAACACGATTCCAGAGGTGAGGCTGACCTCACCTCCGAATCATGGTTAGATTGGCCACGAGCCGGGACGGGGATGGCAATGGCCACGTTGAGCGTCTGGCCGCCAGCCCCGTCCGGGAATCCAGCCCCAAACACGGGACGGGATCGGGCGCAGCCGCCGAATTGACCGCTGCTGCCGAGGGAGCGCGGGGGAGGGGAGGAGGGTAGTGCCGCCGCACATCGCATTGCCCCACCCCCTCTCCGATCCCCGGTGAAAATCAGGCCAGCACATCTAAAGGACGGATGACCTGATTCCTGACCAGGATCTGGAATGGATCCCGGTGCGTGATTCAGCGTGGCGGGTCTCTGGGCCTGGCACGTGTGAAATTACCCAAGGAAATAAATGAAACACTAGCACACCCAGATCAAAATATCAAAGGAATATCTTACAAAATGCAACTGAATACCAGTTATTATCTGCTCTGTCAGTTTCAATTCGGATACGACAAAGGCTTGCACATCAAGCTTATTCACATCACCCTCCGTAGCTAGTATTCCGCATCATCACTTAACCACCACCAAAAATCAAGCAAGCCACAGAAACTAACTAAATTCTATATATTTGGGATACTGTCCCAGACTGAAGTATTTTCAACTGAATTTGAAAACGTACAATGCAAAGTCATTTGGCTGGATAATCTACATAAGATTCCTTATTAATTGTGCACTCAGTAATTGTTGTCTATGAAATCTACCACCAGCCTGGTAATTTTTGGGGTGTTGTTGGAGGCTGTCATGAAAGATACAAAATATAAGCTACACTTACAACTGGCTGTAAATGGGAGGAGAAAATTGTTTGTATTGTTGTTATCCTATAAGAGAGTGGTTAGAAACCACAGTCAAGACCAGGTTTATCAAAAAAGGGACTGTAAACACACTAGTTAGTTAGTTTATTATAATAATGCGTAGTACAAGGCTGTTGCAGAAAATTTGAACCACCATAATACAACAAAAGAACTACCAAAGTAATTCAATAAAAATAATAAATTACACAATAAAGAATACTTAACACAATTTACCCAAAGGAACGTATTTCAACCCGAGACCACAAAACCAGAGAGGATCTTAAATGTCAAAAAACACTGCCGAAGGTGGCATGCTCTAATTAGAAATGTTGCCACTGTCTGCATAATTTCTGATTGAGAGTCAGATAATGTCAAAAATAAAAGGCCATGATCAGACCATCCTGGGTGCTGGCTCAACAATGAAGACAAGAATTATTCACGAAGCTGATCATATAAAGTCCACTCTTGACCCCTCTGACCCTTCTAACTATCGTCCTGTCTCACTCCTTCCTTTTGCCTCCAAGCTGCTTGAACGTGTTGTCTACTCCCGCTGCCTTGAGTTCCTATCCTCCACCCCCTCCCTCGACCCCCTCCCATCTGGCTTCCGCCCCCTTCATTCTACTGAAACTGCTCTCGCTAAGATCACCAACGATCTTCTGGTGGCTAAATCTAAACGTCTCTATTCCATTCTTGTCCTCCTTGATCTCTCTGCTGCCTTCGATACTGTTGACCACTCACTCTTGCTGGATTCCCTTCACTCCCTTGGCTTTTGTGGCTCTGTCCATAACTGGTTCTCCTCCTACCTCTCTGACCGCTCCTTTAATGTGTCTCTCTCCAACTCCGCCTCCTCCTCCTTCCCCCTCTCAGTTGGTGTTCCTCAAGGCTCTGTTCTTGGCCCTCTCCTCTTCTCGATCTATACCTCATCCTTAGGCAAACTCATTGCCTCCCATGGCTTCCAATACCACCTCTATGCTGATGACACTCAACTCTATCTCTCTACTCCCTCTCTCTCTCCCTCTGTTCAAGCTCGTCTCATCAACTGTCTCTCTGACATCTCTACCTGGATGTCTCAACGTCAACTCAAACTCAACATGGCTAAAACTGAACTCCTTATCTTCCCCCCTCATCCTTCCTCTCCTTCCTCACTGTCAATAACTATTGATGGAGTCACCATCCTGCCTGTCCCCCAAGCCCGTAGCCTAGGCTTCATCTTTGACTCAGCCCTTTCTTTTAAACCCTACATTGACTCTGTTGCTAAATCCTGTCGCTTCTCCCTCCATAACATTGCTAAGATTCGCCCTTTTCTCTCTGTCTCGTCTGCCAAAACTCTTGTTCATGCTCTGGTCATCTCTCGCCTCGATTACTGTAACCTCCTTCTCACTGGCCTTCCCCGGTCTCACCTTTCTCCCCTCATCTCTGTCCAAAACTCTGCTGCCAGGGTCATCTACCTCGCCAGTCGCTTCGACCATGTGCAGCCCCTCCTCTCTTCGCTTCACTGGCTTCCCCTTCCTGAACGAATCCTGCACAAGCTCCTAGTCTTCACCTATAAAGCTCTTCACAACCTTGCTCCCCCCTACCTCTCTGCACTTATCGCCCTCCATACTCCAGCCCGTGCACTTCGCTCCTCCTCTGTCCCTTCTCTCACCCTTCCACGCCTTCCCTGCTCCCCTAAGCGCCTTCGTCCCTTCTCACTTGCTGCCCCCCATGCCTGGAACTCCCTCCCTGTCCACATCCGCCTTGCCCCCTCCCTTCATACCTTCAAATCTCTCCTTAAAACTCACCTCTTTCGCTCTGCTCTGTCTGACTCTTTATCCTGCTGAGCCACTATTCCTATACCTACGATCGGTTTACCCTTATCCTTGCAACATGGACCTGCCTGCTGTCATTCTCATCGTAACCAAGCCAAGTACGTGCACTTGAGACCTCGCATCTTCATGAATGTTAGACCCCTTGTCTCTCCCTCTGTTCCCCTTCCTAAGTCTCTCCCCCAGCTCCTGTCTCTCAGATTGTAAGCCCTAGGGGCAGGGACCGTGTCTATTTTATTACTTTGTAAAGTGCCAGGTACACTGCTGGCGCTATATAAATGTTTGTTAATAATAATAATAATAATAATAATAAGTGACGACTGAAGATGATCAGTAGTCTCAATTGCCTGATCATCAAATGGGCATACCCTTTTATCAAAATCCAACCCATATAAACGGCCTTCAAAGATCGCCGTAGGGAGGGCATTAAAGCGGGCACTCATAAATAAAAAATTTCCACGGCTAGAAATCGCGGATGTCAAATAGGAGGCCATAGATCCCCGAGGCGGGATCATAGTCAAGTAACTAGCCAAATGTGGGGAAGCCTTAATCTTAGAAACCTCCTCCTGTCTGGCTATATTTGCAAGTCTGAGCAAAAGCTGCGCTTTAACCGCACTCAGTTCTTTGCCCGCGAAATAATTTCGTGAAAATCCCAACTTAGAGAGATATAATTCTACGGCACAAATCCAACGCCCTTGGTGCAAGTCCTCCAACCAGAATTTTACCAGGTCCAAGTCGCCCTCTCTCAATAATCTGATCCTAAAGTTTAGTATCAAACCCCAAGCCACCTCGGCCCAACTACGCTGTCCAAATTCAGACCTGACGGCTGCATTCGGAGTTCCTATTGGCACCCTACCCAGCTTCCTAAGAAATTTTGACTGAACCAAATTCAAATTGGTATGTGAGGGTAAAAGGGAACCCAAAGCTTAGCACCATAAAGATATTGAGCACGCGACTTGCTGTTGAGCACCCTAATGGCCGCTCCAACAGCAGTCCGCCCTGTTGCCCCAAACAGCTTAAGAATAGTCAGGGCAGAGCCCTTGGCTACTGGGAGGGCCTTGGCCTAATGGAAAGAGCAACTACCTGTATCCCTAAAGTAAAGTCCCAGGTACTTAAAAGAATCTACTTGCTGAATGGGTTGATCCTCAATAAACCATTTATATGATTTCTGAGAGTGGGCGAACACCATGACCTTAAATTTTGCGTAATTGATACGTAATTTATTGAGTCTGCAATATCTAGCAAAACATTCCAGTTGTCCACTTAAACCCACCCGTGTCTGTGACAAAATAACCAAATCATCAGCGTACAACAGACACCCCAAATAATGTGACATTAATCTGGGAGGAAAAAACTGAGGCTGGGCTAACTGGGGGACAATATCGTTAATATATATATTGAATAATAAGGGAGCCAGCACGCACCCCTGTTGAACCCCCACATAAGTGGGGATTTCTCTGGTAAAGTGTCCCTGCCTGCCCAGCTTAACAGCCAAGGAAGATTCGGCATGGACTTGCTGTAAGAAAAAAAGCAATCTGCTGTCCAAGGATAACCTCCTCAATTTGTCCCATAGAATTGCCCTATTCACAGTATCAAATGTGAATTTGAGATCTAAAAATGCCATACAAAATTTCCCATTAGCCTTTACATATTTTTCAGTTAGGTGCTACAGAATGAAACAGTGTTCCACGGTAGAATGGCCCCTCCTAAACCCTGCCTGCTCCGGGTACAGAATGTTCGATTCCTCAACCCAGGTATTAAGTTTTGTAAAAAGCCATTTACCATAAATCTTGCCACAGGTACACAGGAGACTAATAGGCCTATAACTGGCCGGGTCCGTTCCAGGGCCCTTTTTATATATAGGAACCACAACCGCTTTTGACCACTGGGGAGGGACCTGCCCAGAATTGTTAATGACAGTGAATAGAGCTGCCAAAACAGGCACCCACCGTGACCTAAAGTTCTTTATACAGTCGACTGTAATGAGATCTGGGCCCGGGGCCTTACCATTCTTAACGGAGTCAATTAGATCATCAATCTCCGAAAGGGAAACCGGAGGCCAAACTTGCAACGTAGTCATATCTACTGCTAAGGGGGTGGGCTCCTCATCACCAATATTCCCCGAATAAAGGTGTTGGAAATGTTCAGTCCACAACTGACAGGGGACTAAAGCCGTAGATAAATTACCCTCCTTTTTAATCAAGCGGTTAACCAGCCCCCAAAACTTCCTAGAATCTCTGGCATCTGCGGCCTGGACAACACTGGGCCAATAAGCTCTTTTCTTAATTAATAGCAGTTTCCTATATTCCGCCTTAGCCTGGTAAAATTGGTTGGGAATAGATGCAACGTAACAACTTTTATATTGGGAATACCAGTATTTCACGGCTTTCTTAGCCTTATAGCAGTCAAGGTCAAACCAGCCTTGCCTGCGGATAAACTTATTGCCAGAGGTCACACATGCCTGGGAGCTAGTCAATAGGAAGCGATAGATAATTGGGCTTAAATCCAAAAAGAACTTAATAACCTGGAGATCACTTACACCCTCAATAATAGCAACTCTAATATCAGTAGCTTGGGGTTCTGAGAAGAGCTGGGTCATAGCTGTCCCTCAGGGAAATAAAACGGTAGACTGAAGGGTGGCAAACTCCCACATCCAAAGCCACCGGGCAGTCACTAAAGGCCCTTCCAACCCCAAAGAAAGAGTCAGGGGAAGATGGTCACTAAAATGGATTACTCCCACTGAAAAATCAGCAACCAAGGGCAAACAGTCTACTGAAATGGCCATATAATCGACCACACTAATGCCTGAAGGGCCCAAGAATGTGAATTCCCCACTGCAATCCTTGTACTCTGCTCCATTTAACACCAACAGGGATTGTTCCATCAATAGGTTCCCAAACAGGGCACCTGTATTGTTTGCTATCATGTCCTTGGATTGCCTAGTTTGTAACAGAGGATACTCAGATAGAAAGAGAAGAATTCCTGCTGGAAGGGGAGATAATCACCATCAGGACCCAGGCACACGTTGAAATTTCCAGTCAGCATAATTTTACATTTAGGATGGCTAATCGCAATTTCCTCCAAAGCCTTGCCAATCACAGACCACAAATTAGGACTGTATGACCTAGCATTTACAGGCGGAATATTCACCATTCCCAATAAAAGGACGTGTCCTGCATACTGCACAACTACCCCCAGAAAGCATGGGGGGCGACGGATCACTGCAATCACAGCCACTTTCAACCTATTTGTGAAACAGCAACACAAACCCCCGCTAGGACAGCCCCTAACCAAGGGTATCAACGCGGGGACCTCATAGATTATGTAATGGTCAAGTATTAAAGCATCCTTTAACCAGGTCTCCTGCAAAAATATAAAATCAAATTCCAACAAAAAAACTCTGAAACTTGGGTCATTACAATTACGAGTCCAGCCAGCAATATTCCAAGAGCAGACCTTTAGTTGGCACTGATCCCGGGTAGCAAATGGTCAGGCATCCAACAAAGCCTCGGCTACAGGGGAATACCCCAAAGGGTGACTAGATGGAATAATCGAATCCACCACCTCTAAGGCTTCAGAGATAGGAGGGGCTTGTGTGGTAATTGGGAAAGCTCCCAGAGGGGCCTTCTGTACGGGCATCAGAATGTCTTAAACAATAGAATGAATGCCTTCCGGCTTAGGCATCTGGGCATCCCTCAATATTCCATCAGTTAAAGGAACTGAAGGTAAGAGCTTGCCCAGATCCATCAAGTCCGTGTCTCCAAGAGACAACGAGACCAAACCTTGAGAAAAGGCTAAAGCCAGTGAATCTAAGAAACTTGTAGGGACCTCCTCTGGACCAGCACCAGGCATTGCCAATTTCAAAAGGCTAGTACGAATTGAAGCCCGTTTGGCACCCCCTAACAAACTCCTCCTCCTCTGTGTTAGCACTGGGCCTAACATTACCTGCTAACCGTACAGGACCCTGAACACTTACTGGGCGAGGCAGTCTGCCAGCTCAGGGAGTACCCCCTGTATCGACTAACACCTCACCCAGGTATATCCCCCAGGACCCAAACAGATTTCCATTCTCTAACACCCTATTAGCAAGGGTGATAGAGCGAAAATGGACCACTAACCGCTGGATGTGTCTTGGAGCAGGAAGTAACTGAAAATACTTAATTTGCCATATTGGCAGATTTTGGCCCCAAATAAATGAAAGATGCCGTAATATGGCAATCTTAGTATTCCAGGCTGGAAAAGCTCTGTTAGATAGAGGGAAGATCTTAAACGAAACCGCACGAACAAGGAGCCTGACTGCGCAGGCCCAACAAAACCAGTAGGGCTTCCCCGCCCTGGCTTCCCATGCCAAAAAGTTCTCCGTGAGGGAGCCGAGCCCCAAGGTTTCCAGGGAGACTGCTCTTCCTGGACGGGCTGAACACTCTGGGATGGGCCTGGGAGAAACCAAGCAGGTAAATCTTGCTTTCCTTCCCTCTGCTCGCTAATACACTTCGTTAGTATCTGAAGCTGGGACTGCTAAGACTTTAACACCCTAGTAATGTCCTTAAGTTTAATCAATAATTTCTTAGTAAAATCAGCAATTAAAAAGCACTGAATCCCCCACAATAATTCATGCAGAGAAAGTTGAGATTTCTCCTGAGGATCGGGGCTGAAAATGGAATCAGCACTGAGAAATGGGGATCTCGAGGGGCTCAAAACCCCAGTAAAAGAAGAAACAGAAGGCCGTAACCTACCAAGGCTGGATCTTCCAGGAGAGGACCGAGTCAAAGCTCTTGGAGTCAATACAAGATCCGTCATCCCCCCCTCAACTGACCCCCCCCCCCCTTTCCTGGGCCTGAAAAAAATGATCCAGCTTCAACTGTTTGGGGGTAGATAAATCCCCCTGGGCACCTCCAGCCCCTCTTCCTAGACATTATTAACTGGTCCTGTCACAAAAAAGTCAAATCCTTAAAAATAAAAGGTGCTCCACCAAAAATAGGCTAAGATCGTAACCACCAACACACCAATTCCTAAAAAAGAAGAAACCCCCCGCTTCAAATTTTAACATAAAACAAATAAGCACAAACTTCATTAAACACACTAAGAAAGTGTCCTTTCTCTGGAGAGTGCAACATCTAAATCTACAGTACGGCAAGGCGATAGAGAAAGGAGTATTATTATCACAGATGGGAAGCTAAGAGCAAAAATAAATATCTTCGCTCATAGAAATAGATGGTTCAACACCCAGCGACTTCTGAGGGTTCAGGATTGCCAAGCTGATACAGAGAGTCTGTAACAGAACCAGGAATAGAACCCTGTTTTCCTGCACCCTAATCAAGTCACCAGAAGACCATGCTTATGATTCTACATTAGCAACTTCAAATGTCTGATCTTCTCATGCAAAACTACAGAGGGAACATGTCATTTCTTTGTTAATCATGCTATTTATCATGCAAGCAGATTCTTCCTCTAGAGTATCCAGGACAGCACTGAATTCAGTATCCTTGAAAAGGCTGTGAATGTGTTATCTTTTCTTTTTGCAGGATGAATCATCTAAAATCTTAACATTCTCACTATCTTAGAATTTTGGATCATGGGATGCAGCCCTAGTAAGCTCTATTCAATAATAAAGGAAAAACAGCAGTTATCATGCCAAGCACCTTAGTTGCTGGTAAATCAGCACAAGGATCCATTTGTTTCAATGGAACTAGACCTTTTACACTAATGGAAAATCTATCCCCCAACCAAAATACTAGGCCATTTTAAGACGAGACACATCCACAGAGGTCCACCCATCTCCCATCCACCCGAGCACCCATCTGAAGATGGTCTGGGTGGGCACACACTCCCATGCCCCATGGAGCGCCCATCCACACCCATCCATGAAGGATCGGGGAAAGATCTGGGCTGCTCAATGCAGTGGCAGGCCAAAGGGCGCGTGGGTAGGGGCGCACAACCATCCCTGGCTCGTTTGATCCACCCCGCCTACTGGACGTGTGTGGGCGCTCCACACAGTGCACACGGGCCTGCCCCCCCAGCCGTGCTCATTTAAGAACGGCCCGAATTAGCTGCAGCTCCCTGGCAAAGTCTGAGCTGCATTTTGTGTTTACAGCAGGGATTCATCCTCTTCATTACACATGAATAATAGAGCATACCCTTCCTAAAATAACTTCTGAAGTACAGAAGCAGGGTCAGTGGATTCTGCTTGAAACCTATTGGCAAGAGATTCTCCCTCTCCTCAGGAAAACCCACGGAAGTGGGGTGAATTAAGGAGGGAGTTCCCCAGAGCTCAACCCTCAAGAGGATGGGAATTTCCCCTCTAAAGAACAGGGATGATTCTTCTACTGAGAAGCCATGAATCTCAGAAGGAACAGTTAGAAATGGGCCCATATATATCCCTATGCTTTTGCACTACAGCTAATCTAACTCCAGTGTGGCCTCCTGGGCTACAAAGCCTACAGTTATCCCAGACATCACTCCACAGCATGGAAAGGATTTATTTTTCGTAGTTTGTCTTATCTATCGCTCAACACAGTTAAGGTAATTTTATTTAACTAACATGGGCAGCAGGATCAAATGACTGTTTAGCAGTAGCACCATCTAAAGGCCCATCTACTTCAGTGGAATTTGTGCGAGTAGTAACTGCTAGCACCAGCATTAAACAGCCAAGAGACTGAGCCCTGAGCGTTTTTAAATGCTGCCTTTGCTCATTTTAACTGAATTGCAACTTCAGCCCCACGCAGCTTGGCAAAAAAAAAAAAAAATGTGCAACAAGTTAAATTACCTAGGGTAAAATCCTGAAGCCAATGAAAACTTCACCACTGAATTCGATAGTAGGACACTTCCCCCAGCAAACACGTTTTCCAAAATTAAGTAGAAAGTGGAAATTAATCAAAAAGTATATTGTTATATAACTGCATAATTAAGATATACAGTGGCATAACTGTATAAAGCTACAGTTTGCCCATCCTCCTGGATAGCAAAATAAACTACCAGATCTACACTAGGACCAACCTTACCACAGGGCAACCCGGGGTGACTGCTCTGGGCCCCACTATTTTCTCCACTTCCAGGGGCTCCATAGTGGCCCTGTTGTCAACAGAGCAGGGCAAGGTGTGTGGTCTACACCCCTTCTTAACGGGGCCCCAAACATGACCATCTCTAGGGCCTCACAGAGGGTGTCCTTAAGAGGTGAGGCCACCACAGGTCCTGAATTTTATCTTCGCCCTGGGCCCCGCAAATTTTAAGGCTGGCCCTGATAAATGCTATATTTAGTCATAAATGATTAAATCAACACACTAAATGGTAATATCAATCAAAGAGACTATGCCTCTCTTTTGGAAAAGCAGCTAAAAAGCAAACGTGGAAGACATTTTAAATCAAAATCTTTTCTTGCCAATTTGTATCATAATTAAAATCACTAATTCAAATAGCTTTGATGACCATTAGGTCCTTTCCAAGCCTAAAATTCCATAAAAATTCTATGAAATCAAGCAACTGTGCTACTCAGTCTTAAGTTAACAGTTCCATTCAAGGCTACAGGAACATAACTTCCCTAGTATTTATTTAGTAAGGCCTGGGGGGTTCTCAACCTTTTTCTAGCCATGAGCACTGGATGTCATAAATGACTACTTGGGAGCACTGCATAATTTGCATGATTATGCATTCATGTAGATCTCCTGCTGAAAGTCAAAAGAAAAGTTTGCCTTACTAACAATAGAACATTAAGGGTAATCCTCCACCCACTGAAGACAATAGCCCAGGTCACATTAAATTTAATGGATGAAGGACGGTTTCTTAGGATGTTTTTAAATGAGATGGGTGGGCGGGTGTCCATTAGGGATGAAACTCTGGGCAAAATTTCTGTTTCAGTCAATTTTGGTTTTGGTTCTCGTGTATTTCGGTTCTTTTTCGGTTTTGGTACTGTTGGATCTTTTGCATTGATTTTGTACTGGATTTTTAACATTGCGGATTTTCAATGGGGGGGGGGGGGAAATCCAGTACAAAAAAATCAATGCGAAAGATCCAATAGTACCGAAATCGAATAAGAACCGAAATTTCGGATTAATGGCCATTTTCAGGTACTTTCTGTTTTATCCGAAACTGAAATTCCCATCCCTAGTGTCCATGATTGGTGTGGAGGGAGGGAGGGTGCATGAACATGAACACCATGCGCGGGGGAGCGCTTTACACAAGTGGCCCCATACACAGCTGCCCAGCCCATGCACCACCCACCCAGTCCCCGCACAGGGCACTCTGGCTTTTTTCTGAAAGCCCCGTGGGGGTGGGGGGGTGAGGGTGGAGTTACATGGGGGATGCGGGACTGTGCAACCCCCCACACACACATAATTTAGACAAGACTGGGCTCCCAAGCACCAGCCTGAGAATGGCTTAAAAAACATTTGGGGCTTGTTTGCAACTGAATTCTGATTCCTTTCTGAGCCTTCAGGAATTCCTGCAATCAAGTTCCCAAGCTTTATTCCTAACCCTGAGGACTAGAAAACTTTTCTTTTTAAAAAAAAATATATATTAAAAAATGGAATGCATAAGTCCCATCATTAATATCTACAACTTCTGTAAGAAAACACCTAGAACTGTGAGAGTTGGCAACCTGGCAGGAGGAAATGAAGACTTTGAGTGTGTGTGACTGTGACTGTTTACACATGCGTGTGCATGTGAACACCTACAAAATATAAGAACATACATCTGTTCATAGTTAAACTTTGCAACATAGTTAAACTTGTGCAAATCTCAACGTGAACACTCCTATTTTAATGTAAACCTTGACTGTATCAGTTTAGTTTGTATCAGTAAATGTAGGTAGTACTGGCTGAAGTGATACTACCTGCTAAGGGAAAACTTTTTCTTCAGCTGAAAAAAAGGTTTGCTTTGCTATTAACTTGAGATAAAATCCTAATGTAAACAGGCTAACTCAAGCTACAATGCAATGTAGGCAGCCCCGATTAACCCCCCCCCCTCTCTCTCTCTCACCGAAGTCGGGTTGAGGGGGCTAAGCTGGGGGTTGTCCGCTGACACTCTGCTGATCCAAGGAGCTTGGGGTGCAGAGCTGGTTCCTGGAACATTGCTGGGTGGGGCTCAAGGGCGGGGGAGGTAGACTTTATTAGAGAGTTTGGAATACTTTGCCTTCAGGAGACCTGGACAGTAGCGTCGTTGGTGCTGCCTCCAGCCTTAGTTCATTTTAAAGCAGTTTCCCTCCCTGCAATACCCGTGGCTCGGAGGGGGCATGCTTGTGGGGGTTTGGCGTGTCTCTTGCATGAGACATATTATGACAAGCTTATTTCCATTGTAAAACTACCCCCATTTTTACTGGGTTTAATTCTTCTGTTGGGAGGCAGGAAATATATAATTTTCAATGTGTATGTCCCACCTCAAAATGTACCACGATATGACCCTACAACTTGGGCTAAGTTAGAAACTGTGATAGATGATACTTTGACAGCTAATCCCAATAGTTATTTTTTCCTGGCAGGCAATTTTAATGCCAGGCTAGGCCAGGACAACCAAGCATTGGTTGCCCATGGTGTTCTTGCTTCCCCTTTGGCCTATCCATCACTATTAGCTCATCAACCAAGGACCATATTATTAATATGGGGGGGCTTCTTTTGGCAAGGTTGAAGGTGGGGTTCAACCTTTGCCTTCTCAATGGGGCATTTCTGGGAGATTGCCCTGGGGAATTTACCTTTTAGAGTGTGAGGGGCTCCAGTGTGATTGATCTCGTTTTGGTATCCCCTAATGTGTTACCCCTGGTTAAAGAATTTGCAGTGGGTAAGGAGCTGGCTAGTGATCATTTGCCAGTAGCCATGGTGGTTGATCTGTATGGGGGCCCGTGGGGGGGGATGGTTGCAGGCAGGTCCTCCCCAGCATGAGGAGGTTGCTAAGTTGGAGACACTGCGGTCAATTAACTGCGACAAAGCCTCAGCTTTAGACCTAGCAGGGTGGCTGAAAGATCCTGACATAGAGGAATTGAGAGGCATGATCTGCTTTGGCCTGGATTGTTCTGGGGTGACGGAGGCTTTTGCCGCTTTGTCACGTAAGGCTCAGGCCCTGTTCAAGGAAGGGGAGCACCCCGTCCAGCGTCAAGCCTATGCAGTCGGGCAGGCATGGTTTGACCAGGAGTGTTGGAGGGCTAGATTCCAGTTGAAAGGGATTTACTTGGGAGTATCAGCGGGCGGGGGATAAGCAATTGCCTTCCTTATACTCTCAAATTGAGAGAGAGTACAGGGCGTTGATCAAAAATAAAAAGAAAGTTTACTGGGCGGCCTCCTGGAAGTCACTAATTGAGGCGGCCTTGAGGGGTAATTCCCGACAGTTTTGGACACGTTTAAACTCATGCTCGGAGGTTAGTACGCCCAGGAGCATGCCATCCATCCCCGTTCATGTCTGGACCAAGTACTTTTTGAATTTGTACTCTACATCTGTCAGTCAGGTGGATGTAGGTGGATTTGTCGCCTTATTGGAGGGAGCTCCAGCTTGGTCCCCAGTGTCATTCAGGGAGGTTAGTGATTTAATTGACTCCTGCAAGAATAATAAGGCCCCAGGTTGGGATCTCATCTCCATCAATTTCCTTAAGAATTTTAAGGAGTGGTGGGTACCTTTGTTGGCAGCGCTTTTTTTGGCTATTGACTTCCCGGGGTGTGTCCCGTCTTTTTGGGCTTGGGCTGTAGTGGTGCCCATATTTAAAAAGGGAGATAGCAGCAAGCCGGAGACCTACAGGCCTATAAGTCTTCTTTGCGTTATAAGCAAACTTTACGCCAAACATCTGTTGAGTAGACTTAGCGCCTGGTGTGAGGACTCTGGTGCCATTCACCCCAAGCAGGCTGGGTTCCAGTGGGCCAGATCAACGATCGACCACTGCTTTACTCTCATGTATTTGATTGAAAAGTATAAACATCGCAACGGGAGATTTTTTATTGCCTTCTTGGACCTCAGGATGGCCTTTGACTCGGTGAGTAGGCCGATCCTGTGGTCCAAATTGGAAAAATTATCAGTGGAGCCCAGACCATCTTCAGATCAGACTCCTGTACGCCAATTCCAACTTGGTGGTCAGGTGGGGCCCGCAGGGACACATCTCTGAGGAGATCCTAGTGAAGAGCGGAGTCAGGCAGGGTTGCGTGCTTGCACTCACATTATTTAATTTATTCTTTAATGATGTGATCCCCAGCATGACCTTGCTTCAGTTTTTCCCTCCCCGTTTGGCTTTGCGCTATTTGGGCTGTTTACTATTCGCCGACGATCTCGCCTTGTTGTCTCAGACGCGGAAGGGTTAAATAGGCAATTGGATGCCTTTGCGGATTATTGCAGGGAGAATGATTTGGTTTTAAATCTTGCCAAATCAAAAGTGGTTGTTTTTGCCAATTCCCCCAGGACAAATCAGTACACCTGGAGGGTCAAGGGTGCCCAGATCCTCCAGGGGAAAGAGCTTAAGTATTTGGGGATCACGTTTCAAGCAGCAGGGGGATGGAAAAAACACAATGAGTGGGCTGTGTTGGCGGCCAAACAATCCGCTTTTGGTATCCAAATTTTTTTTTATGTCTCAGGGAGAGTAGAGTTTAAGTTGGCCCTACGGGCCTTTAATGCCAAGTCCTCTGCTCAGGCTCTTTATGGCACCTTTTATTAGCTCCCATTTGGACAGAGTCCAGTCAGCATTTCTTAGGGCGCTCCTTAGGGCCCCGGGTGGAACCCCGGGGGCAGCCATTCGCCTTGAATTGGGCCAGTGGAGGTGGTTCTTTTGGGCTTGGGTTAGGGCCCATAAGTTTTGGCTTAGGCTCCATGACCCATGTCAGAAGGGGTTGTTTCCCCACCTTCAGGCGAATACCTTTAGAACCCGGTGGGCCCGGAGGGTCGAGGCCCACCTCAATAGACTGGGTTTCTCCCACCCTTATATCCTTTCTAAGGAGCTGGGGGGGGGTGTGGCAGTAGAAAACAGGCACCGGTGGGAGGATGTGGACCTGCAGGAGAGGGGCCGGGTGGCAGCCTCTGTTCACATGCTCCACTATTTGAGGTGGGCCCCACAGATTGACAACTTAGCCCTTTATTTGGCCAAGAAGTATTCCGCCAGAGGGAAGTGGTTGATGATGGCTGTAAGATTTAATGCCCTTCCAACGAGTTTATGGGAGGGCAGACTTGCTAGGGTTCCTTTTATGCAGAGAGTCTGCCTCTTCGATCAGCTTGAGGTCAAATCTTCTGAGCATCTGTTATTCAGATGCTACCTGTACAATCAGCTGCGAGCGGGGATATTGGGGCCTCTTTTCCCTAGCCATTGCTCATGGTCTGATGAGAGGAGATTGGGATACCTGCTCACAGATGTCCACTTTGACACCACTGCGATGAAGTTTTTGATTGCTGCATTTAGCAGGAGGCAGCAGTTTATTAACTTCAGACCCCTAACACCTGCTTTGGAATTGGTGGGGGTGGCTGAAGATTAGAGGGGGCTGGGAGGCCTTTTTGGGTCCAGGCGTGTTGGAACATGGGGTATGTAATTTTGGTTTTATTGTTTGTAGTTTTATGTGTTAGGTATGTGTATGTAAGTTTAACAATGGCCTACGACTACGCTTTGAATAAATATTGATTGATTTATTTATTTAATGTAAACCTTGACTGTATCAGTTTAGTTTGTATCAGTAAATGTAGGTAGTGCTGGCTGAAGTGATACTACCTGCTAAGGGAAAACTTTTTCTTCAGTTGAAGAAAAGGTTTGCTTTGCTATTAACTTGAGATAAAATCCTAATGTAAGCAGGCTAACTCAAGCTACAATGCAATGTAGGCAGCCCAGATTAACCCTCTCTCTCTCACCTTGTTTGACCTCAACTACCTAAAATTCAAGGCTACAGCCAGTCTAAACTAAAATGTTAGCATGAGTGTTTTTGTTGTTGTTTGTTGTTTTTTAAATCTCTGATGGAAGAAAGTTGCATGGGGATCTTCACAGATACCATCAAGTCAGGTTTAAAGCAAGTTATAGGTAAGCCAGTGTAACAATTTGTATGTTCAGACAAGGACTGATTTTAGTGCTAAGTGTGTAAACTGGCTGCTGTATGGGCCATAGAATCAAGTATAGAAAAATCTCTTAGTATATGCTAAAGTTAACTAGAATAGAGGGCACCAAAAGTTTCAAGTGTGTGATTTCAGTTTTATTTAAATGTTCAGAGAACAGCAGCCCAGATTCCACCTGCCCCTTTCCTACCTAGTCAGAGAGCCCAAAATCAATAAACACCAGCACTTCATCTCTGCTCAATTTAGCTCTTTCTGTGTGTGCAGATAATTGCTGATGGCAGATGTCCAAAGTGTCCAAATTTCAGACAGTCTGATTGAAAAGGGCTATCAGGTCAGTCCTAACAGAGACAATAATCAGGCCTCCCACGATGAATTTCATTCACAGAGTTGCGCTGATTACGGAGCAGGTCGAATCATCGCACGGTATTGACCGGAGATCAATTTTCAGCTTGAAATACTGTGGCGAATATACAGTAAACAGCAAAGCTAATGCAGGAGCAGGAATTCAATAGCCTGCCCAACCAGATCAAATAAAAGCCTGCATAGAAAGAGGTCAAAACATTTTTGTTTTTTTGCCCCCCAAAGCATATTTTTAAAGATATATTTTAGTTTTTAAAATCTCATTAAATTTTGAAGTGTGTATTAAGTTTTGCTGCACCATTCAAGTTACCACACTGAAGTTATCATTCCTCCCCACCACCACCACATGCACATTTCTTTAAAGAGAAATGCATTTCACAGGTGTAATCGCATTAAAAAAACAGTATGAACTGCCCATTCTCTGCTTCTCTCTTGCATTAATTAAAAATGGCAGATAAAAGCAATTAAAGTATTTATGTTGCTTATTAACTCTCACTCTCATTTTCATCAGACCTAGGTCCGGCAGTCTTGGTGCTTACCCCAGGGCCAGCCCTAATGTGGGGCGGCTCGGGGCGGCCACCCCGGGCCCCGCTCCTGGGGGAGCCCCCACACTCAGGGTCCCCAGCTCCCAGCCTGATCATAGCCAGGAGCTGGGGACCCCGAGCACGGGGACCCTGGCCAACTCCGACTGACAGCCAGCAGAGGGGGCCTGCCTCTCCCACACTCCGTGTCCCCCCACCCCCTCCGTTGCCTGCCAGTCTCGGCCAGGAGAAATGAGGGAGAGGCGGGGCCTTTGCCTCTCCCTCATTTCCCCTGGCCAAAACAGCCAGGCAGCAGAGGGGGTCAGCAATGAGAGGGGGGGCCTCTGCCTCTCCCCCATTTCCCCTGGCCCAAACAGCAAGGCAGCGGGGGGGGGGGGGAGGCGGAACTTCTGGTAGCAGCGGGCAGCGCAGCAGCAAATTTAATCTGCTGCCGCGGTGTCTGTCCTGCCTGAGGCTCCAAGGCTGGCATGGGGCCGAGGCCGGCAGCGGTGGATCAGGTAAGTGATCCGATGGCTCAAGCTTGGGATGGGCAGAATTAAGTACTTTTTTCACCACACACAATTCACATGTGGAACTCACTGTTATAGGGTGCTGTAAAGGCTAGTATAAGTGGGTTCAAAAAAGTATTAAATAAGTTCACAGAAGGTAGGTCTATCAATGGCTTCTCGCTAAGATGGTCAAGAGATTCAGCCTCATGATCAGGTGTCCCTAAACCTCCAGGTACTGGTAGCTGGAAGTGAACGATGAGGGACGGATCACTCCATATGTATCCTATTCTTGTACATTTTTCCTGCAACATCTGGTACAGGTCATGGGATATAGGGTTGGAAGGACCATTATTTTGGCATAGGATGGCAGTTTTTATGTTTCTAGTGTGACAAACACCTTCCCATGGTCCAGCGTCCAAGAGGACACACAGCACAGCATGGGTCTTAAGAGAGCCACATTGCCAAGCAGGAGGAGAAGAGGGAACATAAACGATCAGATATATGGGATAGTAAGAATTGGGTACAAGCCGCTTTTCTAGCCATGCTGACCGATCCCAAACAAAGCCTCATACTGTAACCACCAGCTACAAGGCCAGATAAATTAGATAAAACCTGGAGCCAAGTTAATCCAAGATAAACATATCACTTTCCTGCCAGCCCCAAGGCTATGAAATGAGGTTATGGTGTTATTGTATTTAGGAAGCCTCTGTCTGCAATGTGTGAAAATGAGCAGTGTTGATTTAGCTACCAAATGGACAGATACAATGTATAAACGTTCTGCTGTGACAGCCTAACTCAGAGATTCTTCCCTATAAGAACTCCCCTGAACCTTTGTCTCTCAGACCGTTCTGGAATTCCCCTCTGGTCTCTGGAATGTACCTCTGTTTTGTAGCTATCAAAGGTTTCATCCTCTACTTTTTGCTTTTCCTCTAATAAATCTTCATCTCTACTACTGTGGCTCCTTGGACTACTGTGTGGTTTCCCCCATCTGGTTTGGTCTTGGCACGTAGATACCACGTGAAGAGACGCTCCTGGTCCTTCTCAGGTATCCATTAGTCTGTTCGACTCAAATACGCACAGGGAAACGGAGTACCCAAATGCAGAATCAGACCCCCTAACTCAGCGATGCCCAAATTTGAATATTAGGCATGGACTTGGATTTAAAACCCACCCAACATCAACCCCCATCTACGCTGAAAAGAACTGAAAGCCAGAGGTGAAAGACACTGTGACTTTACAATCATTGGAGCATAAGCCAAATCCAGTCCATGGCTGTTTTTTATTTGGCCCCTCCTAATTCCTGGATCTGCCTGTGGATCTAGTCTCTATTCCCAAGCTCTGACAGAGCAAGCTCTGGGGAGAGAAGCACAACTAAGGGCATGCTTTCTAAGCCAGGGGATGGATCTATGGCATACACCCATGATCGAGACCCGCCTTTTCTTATCCCATCCTGAGCACGCCTTTCCAGTCCTCTCTCCCTCAGCTCCTATCTGGCCCATAGAGCCTGTACTAATTTTCAAAGTGGCCCATGAGAGGGAAAAGGTTCCCCATCTCTGCTTTCCAACGGGCAGTGCAGTCAGCCTCTGTTCCTGTCAAAGCAGTTTCTTTGGAGCAATGTGACCAAAGCAAAAGGACTGTGAGGTAAAATTGATCAGTTTTCTCTCACTCACACTGAGCAAAGGCTGCAGTGCACACTACCGTTTTATTCATTTCAAGGCACTCATTTGGAGACCTACGTAACTGCTCTCTCCTCTGTCTGCTGAGTAAATGTTTTTAAAACTGTCTAACTGTGTATTTATACCACAGACCATAATAGCACTGGTTTAGAGTCTATGATAGTCTAAAAACTATTCAAGCATTAGGGGGTACATTTTCAGCACAGTGTGTGGGGATTTAGCCAAGAGATCCCCATTAACATCAATGAGACTTGCACGGCTCAATCCCAGCACACACTGTGATGACAATTTACTCTAAGAGTCTAAGTGAATTCCCCCAAAAGCAGGAAAATATGGTGGAATTTTATTCCCATTCTTAACTCACCCCCTACATGTCTAGATACTACCACATGCACTGCCTGGTATAATTTCCTTTTTGTAGTTTCCTACAGTGCCTGTGCACAAAGGGTCTGTAGCCCTAACAGCCAGTCCTGTGTTCCTAGGCTGAACCCTTCATTGTCATAACAAAAGCCACCAGCTTCTGGCACATCGTCCTCTTCAAGGGAGCAGCTTTTACTGAATCCTAATGTCTCATTTAGAAAGGGTTGGTGGGGTGGGAAGGATATTTCCTTCCTTTACAGAATTAACTATCAGCCTCAGCCTCTGTTATGGGAGTTTAGCTTGTGTGCATGATCCTCAAACTGTTTAGGACCAGAGCTAGTCCTTCATGACAGTGCATAACCTACTGAAATGAACAGGGCTTGCACTGGTGCTAAAAACGGCACTAAGAGCATTTTTACACAGACACTTCATCCCGTGATTAGGAGAAAATCATCCTGGAAATGTTATCCAGGGATGTTTTACACAGACATTTCTATCCTGGGATGAAATCCATCCTGGGATAGTTCATTTGAAACAGCACATGCTCTTATTCTGGTTTGAGAGTATCTGGGATGCATATAAATCCTATGGTGCTTTTCGTCCATGCTCAGCGAACTGATTTCTAGGATTGAAGAAAACCTGATTTTCATCATTTTTCTGATTTCAGAGTTGAAGAAAATGGAAACTCATCCCTTTGTTCTGAGGGTATTTAAACTTGGCACTCCGCAATGCCTTGTTGAAGGATGATGGAGGTAATATGATCACCTCACAGCTACCAGATACCATAGAGGCAGAACTGCATAGAGAGGATGTCAGCTCTTGCCATAACACTCTGCGATACTAATCCCGGGATAGTCGTTTAGACGGATCTAATCCTGGGATTAGTTAACAAACAGATATTACAAACCCTCAAAAATGAGGGTTTGTAATCCCGGGGTTTTACAGTGATCCTGGGATTATAATCACTGAATGCTGCATTTAGACGGACAAGTCATCCCAGGACTAATGATCTTATCCCGGAATAAGTGTCTGTGTAAAAATGCCCTAAGTCTGAGGATTGTACTGCCACGTACTGTGAAATCTTGGAATTTTTCAGCTTTTGCCAAGCTTTGAATTTCAAAAAACCTCTTTGGCCTTCGGAGTAAGTGATGTGAAGTTTGGGCGTTCAGGGCTTGATGATGTTCTTGACGTCAAACTTCAGCAGAGTTTCTTAATGGAATGAGAGGAGCATCAGAGGAAGAGACCAAGAGCAGAACTGCAGGGATGCTAGATAGTTTTCACAAACCACATTTACAGCTTCCCACAATGTGAAAGGAATAACAGTAAAATACGTCTGACTCCAGTGAAAACCCAGTATTATAGGTGATAACTACTGTGCTGTCTTGGCTTCTAATTCCACTAATACGAACCCAATCTATGACAAAACTGCATACAGAGAAATTATTTATAGATGACTTAAAACTAGAGCTGAAATAATTATTTAGTGTGAACACATATTTGTCAAATTCATCTACTTCTACTTCCTCTACAACGTAAACGCCATTGAACTGGGTAAAAAACATGTTGGGCTTTTCTGCTTTTCTTTGCGTATATTATTTTTTTTTTTTAAAATTGGGGGAGGAAGTTGGTCATTTTTGTGTGCGAGTTCAGTTATTCAACCAAATGCTCCAATAAATATGCAAACAAAGACCATTTTAAAATGGGATGTGCCTGCTCACCCACCCCCACTCATTCCCTCCCACCCGAGTTCCTGTCTGAAGATGGCATGGGTGGACATGCGCTCCTGTGACCCACACACTGCCCACTCATGCCTATGCACGGAGCATCAGGGGGAAAACCCAGGATGCCCTGTGTGAGGGGATGAGCGCGTGGCACATAGGTAGGTAGGGACGCACACCCAACACACAGCTGTCCCGTGCGATGTCCCCCCCCCCACTCACCGGAAGGGGCTGGGGTGATTGAGTCCTCTCTGAATACAACGTGGAAAGGGAGCAGACAGAGGAGTGAAGTCTAGGAGGCACTGGCAGGAGCAGCAGGAGAAGCAGCAGGAATCAGGCAGGAGAAAGCTGGGCTGGGCTGGGGAGGGGGAGAGAGACAGGCACTTGTCTCCACCGCATTTACAAGGCTCTGTCACTTGCCTCCACCTCATTTACATCTCCCTGGATGACATTCTGACCTCTGGTATGGTGCAGCTTCCAGCCACTCCTCACCTCAGGTCCTCTCTTGCCTCTTCCTTTTCTTCAAACTGCTTGCTGCTGTCCCGCCCATCTGATGCCCCGCCCCCACTCACCAGAAGTGCATGTGCGCTCCACTGAACACACTCCGACCCACCCCCCAGCCATGCCCATTTAAAAACGGCCAAAAATTACCAAAAAAAGAAAAACAAGAAAAAAGAAAAGAAAACAACAGGGGTTTTTAAATGAATATATAAGTATTTGTTTTTGTGTGATTATTCATTCAGCTAGTTGGAATGCTATCCAAACACATATTATAATTGTGAATAGAGAATCTGCTCATTGTTTCAGCACTAATTTAAAACATACTTCTGTCTTCTATGCAAATGAGAAATCCAATTCCAATGAAGCTCTAGAGCAGAGATCCCAATAAATGTATCTTCCAGTTTCATACTGTGGCCAACTGTCAGTACAAAAGTGCAAACAGACAATCAACATTTAAGCGGAACCAACTTGTGTATGGATAAACATGTGTACGTTCAAATATTTGAAATGTTTTTGTTTCTATTTAATTTTATATATTTAGGAGGGTTTTGCTTTCTTCCCACTTAATGAAGTGTTTAATCCTATAATTTGCAATCTCCCCTACTGTCTCTAATTGCTCTTCCTTCGCTTTCTCTTCCCCCACCATATTTTCCAAGAATTATAAATTGACGATAAAATGGAAAAGATTTGTTAAAACAACCAACCCAACAGCACAGCTTTTGGGGACAGGAAACTAAGGCATCATCTATATTATTCAAACAAATTTTACCTGGTTTAAACCTGTTTAGCTCCCCTCTTATACCTGTTTAGTAAGGCAAGAAGCTGGCCAGGCTGGCCCCTGTCGGAGGGGGCTCGCCCCCAGCCTTGCCTTCCTCCCCTGGTTGGACTGAAAGCTCGCCCCCAACTGTGATGGGGCTGTGCGCAATGGGTGTTACTGTCTGTCATTCATGGCCCCACAGCATTGCACTGTACATGGCGGGGCAAGTGCATCCCATCATGTGAGTTGCCCTGCCCTGGGTAGTCTTTATTCCAGTTGGGGTAAGGCTGCTCTGCAATGTGTCCTCAGAATGTTTCCAAGGATGCATCATGGAGCAGCCAGATGCTCGCCCTGCCCTGGGGTGGGGTGGGTAACATCCAGTGGGCCCTGGGCCCACGACCCACTGCATCACGTGGCTCATTTGCCCAGGGAGGGAAAAGATTATCTAAGGCATGGTAGCCTCCCCTCCCTGTCTCGTGTGCGTGTGTGCGTGTGTGCGTACACACACTAAGCAACACTTAAAGATCCCTAACCACACTAGGACTCTGACCCCTCCCCCCCCGCACCCCCTTCAGAAGTCATTATGTCTGCCACAATACATCGAGCAGCAGTGTTGATGATAAGCAACGTCTGGGTCGCGGCACACCCACTATGTGGAAACACTCAGAGCTCAGTTCTTTAACTTGTTTAAAGTTATACCAATACAAACTACGGTGAAGAGTAAGACTAGCCCTTATGCAAGTATAATAACCTATGAGAAATTCAGTTGCAAACACAAGAATTACTGACAACTACTGCGGGGTGTAGTTGGATAAAGCATAAGTAACCACAGCCTACTATTTTCAGATTTCTATTTCTCTTTCAGCCTGACAAGATCCAAAAATAGGCCCAAACCCCTGAAGTGAAATAACTTTTGGGGGGGGGGGGAGGGGGGACACCAGGACTGAAAGCAGTGGAGGAATAAATTCTTCAACATAAACTGAGTTTGTTTATCATCACTTTTTAATTGAGGATGCACAAATATCTGCAAAGCTGAAGTAGGAGAACAGGCAGTCTGTCTGAGGCAAAAAAGCCCCTGCTAAGCGTCTTGTGCGCTGCAGGGGTTAATTTGTGCCCACCCCATCAGGGGAATCAGGCACGGGCTGTTGCTGGGCAGGCTAAGAGCTGCCCAAGGCGGGAAAGCAACCAGCGTGCAAGCTGCACTGTCAGGGAGGTGGCAGCTTGCAAGGGTTTCTGGTGCGAAAATGCGCCTCTGTGATTGGACACCGAGTGTCCACGTGGTGTGATGGGCCGGGCAGCCTTCATTCGGCTACTGGGAAGCAACTGAAGCCCACCCACCCACCCTCAGACAGGTACTGTGGATTAGTTCCGGTCGCCTATGTTATTGAGGAACCAGGAAGTAATTTTTCCCTAAAAGGGTTTTCGGCTTCCTCACAGTGCTGATCTATTACGGGAATCTGAGGTGAGGGGTCTGGTGTCTGTAGTTGATCTATTTCGTCGCAACCAGTCAGTACTATGGTGGAATTAAACAGGTATTTGGAATTGGTTGGCATTATGGAAAACATCAGGTAATGGTGGATGCTGATAGGCATCCAGGAGGTGGGACTTGGGAAGCAGCGCCCCACTGCTATCCCAGAGAAGAAGGACTGGCGTCAAGGGGCATATGGGAAGGATCTAAGCCTGTCTCTTATACACATCTAGATGTGTCCAATCACTCTCCTTATAGTCTCACCCAGGGTGATCAATTCGGCTTTACTATTCAATTCTGATGGGGGATAATAATTTGGAAGATTTACAGTGATTGGCTAATGGGGTAATTATATTAATTGGAAATCAATTTGGCAAACCGATCTTTCCACCGTTCTCACGAGTTGGTTTGATTAGTTTATTAATTGGTTCTCGTTTATCAACAGGTTTCCGGTTATGCTGGTTGTTTTAATAAACGGTTGCGGCCAGTTTACCCAAGCTCTCTGTGTCTGTGCCTTATTTCCTGTGCGGGGGCAAATATATATTTTAGTGTAGAAAAAGAGCCCGTTTGAAATGGTTAAAGTAAGACGGCTACTCAAAAAATCTGCCTTGCACATAGTGCCATACTGTGCAGATACAACATTATCAGAAGGGTTTTTTTGTGTTTTTTTTACTAACATATTCAGGTGAGAAATGTACAACAAATGAATTAAGTAACTTCATAGTGGCTTAGAAACGGAAATAATTTCAATTTTAAAAATAGCCTCAGGCTTGCAAATCACAGAAATTCTGTTTTGCGCGGAAACACGTTAAATGAGAATTCTTACCTGTTAGGCATCCGCATCTCAGTACAGCAAAGCAGAACCTATGAGCTATGCCTCTCTCATAGTACCACAACTCAGATATTCCAAGATACCCTGGCACCTTTTATCTGTTGCTTTCATTCTTTGCTCCTTAAAAATACTTCCAAGAGATTGCTCCATGGCCACCAAAATATTCTTATATATTATCATTTAAAATATTTCCATTCTTACCCATGTTTACAGCTCAGCCCTCATAGCACTCCACCTGCATAAGCCCTATTGAAGTAAATGGGAATTGAGCCAGCAAAGCACTTTGAGAATTGGAGCCTAAATGTAAACACCTGCACAGAAATCCATGAGAGTGAACATGACCATCCTGTTGAGAGCATCTAGGTAAAAATAAAAAGTGAAAGAAATAAAATCATGGTTTGAGTCTACTACAGACCCCCAAACCAAGCAGAAGACATAGATCATGCTTTCCCTAAAACAGACTGCAAAACTTTCAAGGAGACAAGTAGTAGTAGTAATGGGGACTTCAACTACCCCAATATCCATTGGGAGGGCAAACTCTGCTGATTTTAATAAACTCAGAGAAATGCTAGGCAGGATCCCATGGCTAGATATACTAAAGGAGAAAGAAGTCCAAGATGGGTGGAACTTTCTGAAAAATGAGATACTGGAGGCACAAATCACAAACAATTCCAGTAAGAAAAATGGGAGACATCTAAAAGAAACCAATGTGGCTGGACAAGAAGCTTATTGATGAGCTGAGAATTAAAAAGGACATGTATAAGAAATGGAAGGGGGGGACAAATCTCCAAGGATGTGAACAGGCAAGTAGCCCAAACTTGTAGTGACAGTATCAGGAAAGCTAAAGCTCAGAATGAGCTGAGGCCAGCAAGGGAGGTTTCAGGGATGTTAGAAGTAAAAGGAAGAATAAAGAAATGATAGGTCCCACTGTTCGGTGAAGATGGTGAAATGTTAACAGGTGACAGAGAGAAGATGGAACTGCTCAACTCCTATTTTGCCTCAGTCTTCTCCCACAAGGGAAACGGTGTCCAACCTGTCAAAAGTAGCATGAATGATGAGCAGAAAGGATTGCAGTTCAGGATAAAGAGTTAGTCAGGCAATATGTAGCTCCATTAAATGAGTTCAAGTCTTTGGAGCTGGATGAATTACATCTTAGGGTACTGAAGGAACTTGCTGATGTACCCTCAGAACCTCTGTATTATCATCTTTGAGAACTCTTGGAGAACAGGTGAGGTGCCAGAAGACTGGAGATGGGTAAATGTTGTCCCTATCTTCAAAAAGGGAAGAAAGGAGGATCCGGGAAACTATAGATCGGTCAACCTGACATTGATACCTGGAAAGACACTAGAACAGATTATAAAGCAGTCCGCCTAGAAGCCAGCATGGATTTGTCAAGAATAAGTCATGCCAGACTAATCTGATCTCCTTTTTCGATCGAGTTACTAGTTTCATGGATCATGGAATTGCCATGGATGCAATATATCTTGATTTCAGCAAATAATTTGACAAAGTCCTCCATGATATCCTTGTTGACAAGCATG
Source organism: Sphenodon punctatus (assembly GCA_003113815.1). Taxonomy (NCBI): domain Eukaryota; kingdom Metazoa; phylum Chordata; class Lepidosauria; order Sphenodontia; family Sphenodontidae; genus Sphenodon; species Sphenodon punctatus. Next base: position 922,595 of record QEPC01000099.1, read on the forward strand.
GGCTACATGATACTACCATTAGGTGGATTTACAGCTGGTTGAAGAACCGTACTCAAAGAGTGCTGTTCATTGGCTCTTCATCAGTCTGGACGGAGGCATCAAGCGGGGTGCCGCAGGGCTCTGTCTTGGGCCCGGTACCATTCAAATCTTTATTAAATGACTTGGATGAGGAGTGGAGGGAATGTTTATCAAAATTTGCAGAGGACACAAAACTGAGAGGGATAGCTAACACTTTAGAAGACAGAAATAAAATTCAAAAGCATCTTGGGAGGTTGGAAAACTGAGCCAAAACTAACAAAATGAAATTCAACGGAGCTAAGCGTAAAGTTCTGTAATTAGGCAAGAAAAAAACCCCAAACCAAATGTACTAGTATAGGATGGATGATATCTAGCTTGGCAGCAGTACATGTGAAAAGGACCTAGGGATTGTAGTTGATCACAAACTGAACATGAGTCTGCAGTGTGATGCAGCTGCAAAAAAGGTTAATGCAATTTTAGGCTACATTAACAGAAGCATAGTTTCCAAGTAACGAAAAGTAATAGTTCCACTTTTTTCTGCACTGGTCAAATTTCATCTGGAGTACTGTGTCCAGTTCTGGGTGCCACACTTTAAGGAGGACATCAACAGATTGGAATGGGTTCAGACCAGGGCAACAAAGAAGTTCTATGAGGAAAGGTTGAAGGAACTGGGTATATTTAAAAGAGAAGATTAAGAGGAGACATGGTAGCGGTCTTCAAATATCTGAAGGGCTGTCATGCAGAAGATGGCAAAAACTTGTTCTCCGTTGTCCCTGAGGACAAGACTAGAATTAAGAGGCTCAAATTACAAGAAAGCAGATTTTGGTTGAGTGCACCCCTTACGCAGCACCCCCTCACCCTCCAAACATCTTGGAGCTTGTACTAATTTTCTGAGTGGGCCCTGGGAGGGGAAAGGTTCCCCACCTCTGCTTTAAGTCATTCTGAGTTCAACACCCAGTACCTTAGGTTCCTACTTCCACTTGGTGTGGCATCATTCCCTAACTCTATTGAGATGCTCATTCAAAGCTAGTGTTCCAAAACCAAAAATGAATACGAACAAGTAAGAATTCCAATTTTTGAAGTACCCTCACTCCATTGTCTTATGGAATGGATCCCATTAGCAATCCAATACAGTCACTGGACAGAGTATATATTGAAAAAAGAGAGCAGCGGACAGGATTGAGACTGTTCTCATAGGGTGTTTTCAGTTGTGACGGCAGCAGAGTTTACTCCACGTTAGCGCAGAGTAAACTGGGTACCACCGTCATACCTAAAAGCAGTGGCTAGATGTTACCCCATCCATTCCCAGGTTGGTGGTGGCATTACCCAGGCTGTGAGTCGAGACTGTCCCCAACTCACAGCCTAAGCTAAATGCCACCACCACCCAACAGTGGTAAATGGGCTGTCATGGATGATGACTCACTGTACTTACCCCAGTCCAGAGTGGCAGTGCTTCTGGGCAGCCATGGCGGTCATCATAGGTTGCCAGCCATGGCTGTCCGTCAGAGAAGAAGGGCGTGCAGCGTCCATGTAGCGTGCAGACACACGTCCGTAGATCTCCTAACAACCTCCCCACCCCAGCCACCATAACGTTTGTTCAGCAGCCGAGGCAAGTCCTGGACAGAGTGACAGCTCCCACCACGGTCTGGAACAGTCCATGGCAGCAGCAGGAGCCGTCATATGTGAAAAGACCCAGACTTCTCTTTCACCCAAAGGAAACAGGTGCCAAAATGAATTTATTCTTAATGCACTAATATGCATGGATGCTGGACTTCCAAATTTGGAGAAGGCCTTCAGTTGATAGCAAGTAAACATTTATCCCAGGACCTCACTGACTTTTTCTTACTTATAAACTCACTTATCTACTCTGTGGCCAGAATTTCCAAACCCATCCATCTAAAATAAAACACATTTAAAACACATTTAAAAATCACCTAAATTCACAATTAAACAACTGAATAATTTGGTTTGATTTTCTGAGGTCAAAACAAGGCACAGATTTGCAAAGGAAAAAAGTAATTATGAGGGGAAAACCTTTTAAAAGAAAAATAGCACTTGGTGTTTAAACGACTCCGCCCTCCCCCATACACACACTTTGAAAATCTACTCTTTAATGCCCAAATGTAAAATGAGATGCCCTGCACAAAGCAGGCATGTTTGAAATTTTTTCCTTATGTTTGTACTGATCAAGATCTGTCAATACTTTTCTGAGAATGATTTCCTTTCAGCAACACAAGAGCTCATTTGATAGAACTTGTTTTGATTACTAACATGTGTCCTCACTTATGATATTTTATTTCATAGTGAAATTTAGATGCAGTTATGATTTCAAGTTTTAAAACACTAACAGCAGATTCAAGTGGATAAACAGACTAAGCAGAGTTAAGAGTCCCACCGGGGAACTCTTACAAAGATGAATTTATGAATATGCAAACATTTTTTTGTCATTCACTCTGAAAAACTCCAGTTGTCTTAAGCCCACAGGGAAAAATGCTACGGAGAAAGCATTTCTGGAGGGAAACTGACACTAAGCCCTTGGACATTAAGGAAAGATGAATCTACTAGAGTGGTTATGTATTGAAATGCTATGGTATGCAGGATCCAGTTGTCTTTTAAATACATTACCTTCCCTAAGTATAAGGCTTATGTGAATTATCATCTGACTCTTTTATTATTAGTGTTCTTGTTGTGTATATACATGGACAAAAACAGATTTTGAAGTTTCATGAAAATAGCTTATGTATTGTCTTTCATGAAATAGAGAATGCAAGCAAAATGGAGAGCATTTTTCACCTTGGTTTAAGTGATATATTTACAAATTATGATATATCTCCCCTCTCTCAGTTATTTAAAAATAATAACAAACAAGCAAGGGAATAGTTTGTCTATAGCATGGTGAATGAACTCTTAAGATGACAGCTATCCTATTTTAGGCACACCAGCCTTCCAGACTGGGTAAGCTTGATAAGGAAATACTCTGAGCACTCAACCCAGTGCTAAGCCAAGCTATGCGATCTGGCTAAGGAGGAAATATAAAACTGAGCAGAAGAACAAGAGTGGAAGTGAGGAACTGGAGGAGAGAGCCGGCCCTGGGGAGAAGGAAGGCTTTCTGCCTTCATGGGGCAAGATGGTGCGAGTCCTGCAACCCTGACAGAAGGGGAAACCAGGAAAGTGAGAACTGAAGTGACTTCAGTCTGTAAACAATAGGCCTGGAAAGTCTGACAACTTCCTAGGAGGAAGGCTGCCCAAATCCAGTGGCTGGGTACCTTTGAAGCCAGATACTCTAAGGAAGGACCCCACATGGACTATCCCACAACCCTGAGATGGCAAAGAAGCCTTCAAAGAGATATGCTAACCTTGAGGTCATGGCGACCAACTATCCCAGGAACCTTGTCTCAAGGATAAATTACTTTGGTTGATCTTTGAATTAAGTCTTGAACCTGGAAAAGAGTCAGCAAGAGAGCCCTGGCATGAGTGTAAGAAATGAACTGATCAGCCACCCAAGGCTGAGAAGAAGACATCTGAGAACCTGGTTAGAAATGGCCAGTTTAGTTTAATTGGTTGAGAGCCTGATTGTGGTTGCCAATGGCTGCTATAGGCTTGCATTAGAGTGTTTAGGTTTGGTTAACTTGCAGGTTTGATGACTGCTTTTTTAGTTTTTTCTAGGTCTCCCCAGCTGAGAGTTGTGATGCCCAGCTGAAAAGGTTTCTATTTAACTTTTTGAGAGAAAATTTAAAGTGGTTGTCTTTAGTACATTAGTTTGTTACACTGGCAATAGGAGGTTTTCCTGATGGTTTCCCTTTGGTGAGCTTGAATTGTAAGCAATGGTCCCAGCTTTTTGTTGGTACGTTGTGGCTGGTTCTATTCTAATTGAATTTGGTATGTTTATTTCAGATTTCCTTTTGCTTACAGAATGAGTTTCACACTTTTCATGATGAATAATTGGCTCATGAGAGTTTATTTTATTTATTTAATATATTTATATCCTGCCCCTTCTGCAAGCAGCTCGGTTGAACTCCTGCAAGAGCTGAGCTATTTTTTTTTACAGAAAGGAGTTAGGATTGAAAGATTGGCATATAATATTTCTTAAGGTAATTTGTTTATACCTTTCAATATTAGGTATGGTGTCATCAAATTTAATTGTGTCTATTTGATACTGGCTTATTTCATAGTATTTTATTTTTGTATTTATTCAGAATTGGCTCTATTCTTGTTCATGTCAATTGGACTTTCAAAAGGATATCAGGTGCTTATTTTGGTTTTTTGGCTTTTTTGATTTTTTTCATTGTTTTTGGTTGGTTAGTAATTTAAACGCAAATATTGGGTTATCCAATATATGATATAGGTCAACTAGCATGGTATTTACAAATGTTTATGGTTTGCTTTATGTGAACATTATTGTAATAAATTACTAAATTGTTTATACTATAATCATCATGGCAAGACCTAGAGGTTTATGGATATACTTTTCTTTCAGTTAATTTTTATTTTTTGATATTATGAATGTATTTGTTGATGAGCTCAGATGTGTACATATATATGCACACTTTCGGTTTTGATATATTTGAGTTATTTAATAATATATATACACAGGATTGCTTCATGTTTTGTAAATATTGCATTGTATCCTATTTTAGATTTTGTTTGAATTATCCATAAGAAAATCCATGCTATTCTGAAGAAGACGCCTGAGTCGAAACATGTTCATAGCTGATGTGGAATAAAAAGTTTTATATTTAGAATAGTTATTTATAGTCAGTGGTTGTTATTATTATATATGGATATGGCATTAATATAATTCATTGTTATCAATTCCCCTGGTAGAGGGTTTGTTTTTAGATATGGCCAGGAACTGTTTTAGTTTTGTGTTGGAAGGGGGAAATTGTAATGAATTACGGGAGCTGGGGTGTTACTTGGAACTGGGTATCAGCCACTAAGGGCTGACTGCACATTCGCACAACCAGAGATATGCATCAGGGAGGGCTACCCCCTTACTCTCACCACACACATCTTGGGCAGTCACCTTGTGTGCTTAATTCTTACATATAGGACCTGATCCTAAACACAGTTGCTCATGACTCATGAGTAAATCTCATTGTAATCAATGGGACTTACTCTTGCACAAGTATGTTTAGGATTGAGCTAATAACGCATATAGAAGGCCACCTCAGCCATTAATCACAGCTGGAAAGAGGCGGTGAGGGCCTGTTCAGAAAACCAACCAGCAAGTGAAGGGACAATGGAAAACAGTGGCCAATATGGAGAAGCTCAAGAATACAAATGCTGGAGTAGTTCAGTGTGAATAGACTCTCCGTCTCCATCCATGGAATAAATTCCTTTTTAGGATGGTTTAAGAAATGGTAAAAGCACAGATCTCGCTGTCAACATTAAAGCAGTCTGGATCAGAAGCTTAATTGAATTATCAACTCAGACCTACCTGCTGCACTGCAGCAAGCCTACTGTTTTTAAGGGGGCAGCAAAGCAGTTTGCTAAAAGAAAGCCATAAATGACAAAAATAAAATACAGTGCCTCTTTGAAGCTGTAAAGAGAAACCATACCTAGTCCAGCCTTCTACTTTAATGAATTTTGACTGTGGCCTAAGGCTCTGCTCTCTTTGACTAGGCCACAAGTACCAGTATCCAATAACCAAGAAGCTTGAGGCAGGCATCCGTGCTTCTGACAGTCTGACTTGATTCATCCACTAGGTTGTCAAGGGACCCTATTTTCTTTGCCTACAGGAGAAAGTCTCAAACTTGCTTCCTTTGGGGTCTCATATACCTCTGGCTTCACTTAAGTGTATTGCTCTATTAACAGAAGCAGCTCTCCTTAGAATTTGGAATTTACTGATCAAGCAAGAAAAGATAACTGGGCATAAAGCCCAACACAAAATCTCCTATTCCAGATTATTATTATTATTAACAAACATTTATATAGTGCCAGCAGTGTACCTGGCACGTTACAAAGTAATAAAATAGACACGGTCCCTGCCCCTAGGGCTTACAATCTGAGAGACAGGAGCTGGGGGAGAGACTTAGGAAGGGGAACAGAGGGAGAGACAAGGGGTCTAACATTCATGAAGATGCGAGGTCTCAAGTGCACGTACTTGGCTTGGTTACGATGAGAATGACAGCAGGCAGGTCCATGTTGCAAGGATAAGGGTAAACCGATCGTAGGTATAGGAATAGTGGCTCAGCAGGATAAAGAGTCAGACAGAGCAGAGCGAAAGAGGTGAGTTTTAAGGAGAGATTTGAAGGTATGAAGGGAGGGGGCAAGGCGGATGTGGACAGGGAGGGAGTTCCAGGCATGGGGGGCAGCAAGTGAGAAGGGACGAAGGCGCTTAGGGGAGCAGGGAAGGCGTGGAAGGGTGAGAGAAGGGACAGAGGAGGAGCGAAGTGCACGGGCTGGAGTATGGAGGGCGATAAGTGCAGAGAGGTAGGGGGGAGCAAGGTTGTGAAGAGCTTTATAGGTGAAGACTAGGAGCTTGTGCAGGATTCGTTCAGGAAGGGGAAGCCAGTGAAGCGAAGAGAGGAGGGGCTGCACATGGTCGAAGCGACTGGCGAGGTAGATGACCCTGGCAGCAGAGTTTTGGACAGAGATGAGGGGAGAAAGGTGAGACCGGGGAAGGCCAGTGAGAAGGAGGTTACAGTAATCGAGGCGAGAGATGACCAGAGCATGAACAAGAGTTTTGGCAGACGAGACAGAGAGAAAAGGGCGAATCTTAGCAATGTTATGGAGGGAGAAGCGACAGGATTTAGCAACAGAGTCAATGTAGGGTTTAAAAGAAAGGGCTGAGTCAAAGATGAAGCCTAGGCTACGGGCTTGGGGGACAGGCAGGATGGTGACTCCATCAATAGTTATTGACAGTGAGGAAGGAGAGGAAGGATGAGGGGGGAAGATAAGGAGTTCAGTTTTAGCCATGTTGAGTTTGAGTTGACGTTGAGACATCCAGGTAGAGATGTCAGAGAGACAGTTGATGAGACGAGCTTGAACAGAGGGAGAGAGAGAGGGAGTAGAGAGATAGAGTTGAGTGTCATCAGCATAGAGGTGGTATTGGAAGCCATGGGAGGCAATGAGTTTGCCTAAGATTACTGTAGTCATGGCTGACTAGAAAATCCTGCTTTTATGAATGTCAAATACCCTCCCCACATTACCAGCAAAAATATATATAATTAAATAAAGAAAAAGAAAAAAATTACTCCTGAAAAGGATTTAATTTTAGAAATAAGAGAAACAAACAAAATTTGATAAACATGCAGCGGCTGGGAGAGCTCATGGAACATTTAACCATTCCTGTTAAACCTCAGTCTCAAGTGACAAGCTAAACAGCTAGCTTACACAGTGAGCTATAATTAAATGGCACAACCTGCATACTGGGTGTGGCATTCATCACTGTACAAAAAGGAACAACAAAACCCAGGTAAATGGCAGTGGATCTAGGCCTGTCACAGGGAATATTTTGCACACTGCACAAGAAATTCCCAATAGAACCGCACTTCTAATTGTTTAAACTAAAAAATAATAAATAAAAAAATCTGACTACAATCCCCTCCCTACAAAAACACAAAAAACCACTGAGTGAATCAATTACTTAAAAGCACACTTCAGAGGCAAGAGGTTTTGACAAAAGGTAGGAGGGCTCCTGCACAAATATTCTACAGTTAACAGCAGCTGCTCTACAAACATCCCTGAATCTCTCATTTACCTGGAGAGCTTTTCACATCTGTGCACAGCAGTCACAGCTGCTACCTTATTCAAGGAAAGAGGATACTCTTACCCTTGAAAATGCACATTGTGATCAACTCTTATACAAAAAACAACCATATCGTTTCAGTCTCTTTCTTTCTTTCCTTTCTTTCTCTCTTTCCCTCTCTCATGCCAAAATATAGGCTTTAAAATTATGGTGGCCCTACCAGTAGATAATGTCAAAGCACCAGACGAGTCTGTTTCAGGTGCATGGGCTGTAGGCATGTTTCCATGAAGTAACAGGCAGCTAATTAAATTTATACATAGCTTTAAAGACATACACATATTACATTATTAGAGTCCATAATCGAGAGATGTGATTACTAAATCTTTTACTGGTAGCAGAACATAAAACGTTCTATAAGTTTCGATTGCTGATCATTTTATCTTCTCACCATACAGCCACAAATATAGGGTGGCCATACTTCCCCTTTAAAAGAGGACACTTAAAACACTGGTGCAGGGCTGCACTGGAACCAATGCAGTCCTGCAATATGTATTTTTCGTAAGTGTCCTCTTTTAAAGGGGAGGTATGGCCACCCTACACGAATACAAATTAGTTCTGTCTAACATTTTATTTTTGCAGTAAATTTATTAAAAGCCTTAGTGGAATGAAGAGTGTGTCTCAATTACAAAGCAATCCAGGGACTTCATGCTAAGAAGCTTTAGGTTTTCAGAGTCTAGACAACTATTTTCTGAATGGTATGTACCTCCTACATAAAAAATAGAGCTAAAAATGGCCACAGTCTTTTCCAAGAAGTCTAATTAAATGGTGGGAAAATGCAAAAACATTGGATAGAAGAACCAGTTTCAAAGAATTATTTGTATTACCTACATATATTTCTTAATGCATGCAGGATTAACAACTATGAATAGTTGATCAATATAGGACTTTTTTAGGCATCTGTTTCCACCATCTTCATAAATGCTAAAAAAATAAAAATAAAAATAAAATATTCTCAAAAAGTCCACTCTTGACCCCTCTGACCCTTCTAGCTATCGTCCTGTCTCACTCCTTCCTTTTGCTTCCAAGCTGCTTGAACGTGTTGTCTACTCCCGCTGCCTTGACTTC
>QEPC01000099.1:933867-944854 GCA_003113815.1 Sphenodon punctatus
TTTTTACATTGCAGCCATTTTTAAATGGCTGCAATGTAAAAAATCCGGTACCCGGAATCCGGTACCCCGGACCGGATTACCGGGTCGAATCCGATAATGCCGGTACGCCCGGTACCGGCATTATCGGATACCGGATTTTACCGCCCCTAACACAGGGCCAGCATGTAGCATAGCCAGTGGAAATATATAAACTGAGCAAATGTAGAGCAGGTCTATACGAGGGGGCATGGAACGGGTGGGAGTGCTACCTTGTACTATCCGCTTCCACCCATTCCATGCCCCCTCATGTAGACCTGCAAGGAATAATCCTGCTTCTCTGCCTACAAGGGATAATCCTGCTTTATTGTGTAAAATTACATTTCTCATCATGACTAAGCAGAAAGAAAGACATCATACAAACACCAATTTTGGTTTAGCATTGGACTAATTTCCCTCAAATACTACTTCAGGGAAAGTAGAAAACCAAATTCTGAAAATGCTCAACAAATGACTTTTAGCCCAACAGCAATCTTCCCTGTGATCCAGGCATCATCCTGATACACATGGGATGCATTAAACTGAATACAGAGCACCAAACATAGATTAAATATATCAATAAAGGTGATACAGTTGTGTCTACACAAACTATATCACATGAATTTCATGAGGCAGGGATAAAATAATTCCTTTAAAACACATCCAAAAATTACACAGTCAAGCTCCCACTGAACTCAGTGGGAATTTTCAATTTTGCCTGAGTGAGAACTGCAAAATAAATCTTATAATTCATTTGCAAAGAGAAGCCTTTAGATTCACATTTGTTAAACATCATTCAGGAAAGATTAACTTTACTTCCTGGGTGTACATGTTTGCTTTAATATACACAATACATCAACCATACAGCGAGGATCCTTGCTCCTTGCATAATTGACTTTTACCCAGGAATGTCCAAAAGCAAAATATAGCCACACTGTGAGCACAGGGGAGAACCAGGATTTTATTTTATTATCTTTATTAATTTATTATCTTTATTAATTATTATTATTATTATTTTAATGCAGACCAGGTTGTCCTGATGGTAATTATTTGGCTGAATGAGGCTCCCTGGGCAGCTGCTGACATAATGACTGATTGTGCAGTAGAGATGCAAATGTGAAAGATGATGAAATTTGAAAGGCTCTGGAATTTGTGAACAACAAAACTAGATACAGTCCTCAAAATCTCACTATTTGTTCTCAGCAACAAAGAAAGGCTCAAAGGCCTTTGTTTAACAAAATGATTCAAAAACAGGATATGAAAGGAATTACGGGTTATCTCTACTGGCATAATACAGCAAGCAGATTGTGTCCCTAAGTAGAAAGAACGGTGATTGTATTCTGGCTAACATTGTAAACTGAATTACTAGCATTCTCTTTTGTATGAGAGAAAGAGAAACTAGTTTTATAGGGACCGCGTCTATTTATGTTCTGTACAGCACCAGGTACATGGCTGGCGCTATATAAATAATTAATAATAATAATGTTCTGGTTATAGGGTTTTCAATGCAAGTAATCAGGACACAAAATTTAAACAGCTAAATATCATAAAGGACCTTCCATTACTTATCTAGACAATGGGCATTTTCACACAAGATGCTGCCCCACATGGCCACCCAGGAGCTACAGATCTGACTGCCCGTCGGAAGGTGAAGCAGCAGGATGCACATTCCAATGAGCCACCGAGCACCCACTCATGGCCATGCATGGAGCACTGCCGGGAAATCTGGAGTGCTACATACGGGACAGGCCAAATGGATGCGTGGCACCAGGTGGTCTGTGGCTGGGGGAGTGCATGGCAGCTGCCTCTGTGGTCATGGTAGCCACGCTGGGAGCTGGCCACTAGAATTGCTCCACACGCACTCCACCTGGTGCTGTGCGGCAAAGCCATGCTGCCAGTCACAGACCCCCTCCCCTCCATCACCTTGCTCGTTTAAAAACACCCAATGGGGCACAGCTCCAAATGCCGCAGTTGTGAGACCAGTTTTTATGCGCTCCCTTCTAGTTCTTGAATCTGGTCGATTTCCTACTCCCAAGCACTGCAAAAATGAGATCAGGAGGGGAAAAAAAGCAGAAATAAAGGCATGCACACAAGGACAGGGAACAGATCCATGATCTGAACCCTCCTCTTCCTAAGCATATCCCTTAAGTCAGGGCCACCCCACCCCAAACTCCTATGCGGCCCTCAGAGCTTGTACTAATTTTCAAACTAGTTCCTGGGAGGATTCCTCACCCCTGGCCTAGATACTGAAACAGAAAACTAAAATGCACTATTTCTCACTTTAAATTAATTCTGGTTTAACATTAATTATTGTTGTTGTTGTTAAAAAGGAGTGTTGACTTACACTATGAGAACAAATGTTCGTCGCCTACCCGGCCCCCCCCCGATCGGGGGGGCGGTTCGGGGGCGGCGGCTGTTGTCCTCCCGCCGCTGGGCCAAAGGAGGACACGCTGCTGGGGCGGCGCACGGCATAGGGGGAAAAAAACGGCGCGAAACGAGCTCTCGCGAGGTGCGGGAGCTCGTGGCCGCCATCTTGTGGCAGGCGCGAGAAAGGCCATTCGCGCCTAGACTGACGACGAGGGAACAGCGTGGTCGGGACCCAGGCTCCGGGGCGAGGCGTGAGGCTGCTTTGCAGTGGTGCATAGGGGCTGAGCGGAGTGAGGAGCAAGTAGGTAGGAGGGGTGGGATCCCCCTACCTATGGTGAAGTGCCCAGGGGCTGAGCTGAGTGCAAAGCAAGTAGGTAGGAGGGGGGGATCCCCTTAACTACGGTGAAGTGCCCAGGGGCTGAGTGGAGTTCGAAGCTAGAAAGTAGGAGGGGGGGGATCCCCTTACCTACGGTTGAAGTGTCCAGCCCTGGGCAGGGCAGCTGGAGTACTGGGCGAAAATGAGGGAGCTTGTCCTCTGGCCAGGCCTCTACCCCTCCTCCTCACCACACGTTGAGTTGGGCAGGAACACTGCCCTGTGGGTACTGCGAAGTGGGGGCGTGATATACCCAGGTTAAAAGCAAGCGGTAATTGTGCAGAGGGGCTCCAGGTCCCGTGTGGGGAAGGGTCTCCCACATCAACAGGGGGGTATTACCGGTTAGGCGCCTACAGGCAGGTAGGAAGAAGGGAAACGCCTTATTTCCCTCCCTTCAAGTGAGAATGAAGAAAGGTGGAGGAGGCAAAAAAGGGAAAGGCCCGGCCAAAAAGGCCTTGGCCAAAAGGGTGGAAGAAGTACTCGAATCCCTCCAGGCCAGGATGTCTGGGTGTGAAGAAATCCTTAACGCCTTGGCATCTGGAGAGAGGAGGGAAGAAATGGAGGATGTGCAGCAGGAGGGGGCCCTCCAAGGGGGGGGGCACCAGACCCAATGTGGGTAAGTGGACCGGAGGCTATCGTGGGGGTCGAGGGAGCACTGGAGGTACCTAACGCACGCAATACGGTGGAAGGGGAAAGCAGGGGAGGAAGCCAAGTTGAACCTGAGGCCGAAATGAGGGAAGCACCGGGGTCCAGGGTCAGGGCGAGCACGAGGAGCGTGCAGCCACCCGCCCGGTTCAGGGACGAAGAGGAGCTAGGCACATGAGTTCTGCCAAGGGGTCAGGGCCCACCCAGCGGAGGTGCTAGTTCGGGGGGTGGGTGCATGGAAGCAATGGTGTGAGGGGTGCAGCCCCCGGCCGGGCCTCCCTCCCCGCCCAGGCGGGGGGGAAGGCGTCCTTTGTCACCAAACAGGGACAACGATGAAGAACCGCCATCCCATCGAGCACGGAGAGACCAACTCGCTGCCGTCCTCGAGACGCTAAATGCATTCATGGGCCGATTCGCGGCACTGNAGCAGCTATAGGTGACACGGTGCGGTACTGAGGGACATCAGACCGCCTACAGTTTACTCTACCTAAGTTAGGAATAGACTAGGTTGACAGGACCCGGAAGGGCATAGCCCCTTCCTCCCCGATAAGGCTAATAATAAAGTATGGCGCGGCCTGATTTACTCCACAAAAAATGGTGTTCGTGTCTTCTTTTGGGGTGGGGACAACAAGAGTATGTGTTTCAGACATCTTATTATCAGAGTATATTCTAAATCAGTAAAAGATGTTAACTTAATGAAGATCCATACTGGGTTGGCAACTGCTTCCCAAACAAATGTATACTCAAATAAAAGACTGTCATGTGGGCAATATACGAAGAAATGCGCTAGAGCATGAAGTATGGAAAGGTTTCACTTTTTTGAGAATAAAACATTTTATATATTTTTATTATTATTAAGGGAGTAGCTTCCACCATTTCCCTGTCCAGCAAACAATACAAAGTACAAAAGAAACATTTTATCATAAAAGTTTCTAAGCACAGGAAATTGAACAGCAGTCAAAGTCTATTGTGAAACTCAACTGAAAATGGGCATAACAGATCAGGTAAACTGAATTAGAAAGGGGGGGTGGGGGGTGGAATGAGGATCTTGGGGATCAGAATTTCAAAAATTCAGCTTCCAGAATAAGGCCTGATCAGAGAGAGAGAGGATTGTACAAGGCCCTGGGTCCTCCAAACTACAAAGGGGGTGGAGCCAGGATAAAAATAATATTTTTACAATACATTAAAATATTATGAGTAAAATAATAATTGCAAGTAACATGTGTAAATAAGGTACCAATATGGTCGTGAGACATTTTAAAACTTATGATGAGAAGATAGAACAGGGAGTGGGTTTTTTGTTTTTTGATATTAAAATTGCATTTGTTTACATTTTCATTACTAATTTTTGTTTCTGTTTTTAAGTTTCATTTTTATTTTTCATTGCTTTCCATGGGAAATGGATTTCAGGCTGTAACGTCTTCATTATTCGTCTGATTTACATGGAAGTTGGACTTATTGTACACCTCATGGAAGGGATTATAATTCCCTAATTTGATAAATATTGGACAAACGATCCTGATTTTATAAGCAAGTTAATTCTTTCATGGTGTGCACACACATTTCCAGCTGTTTTCAATTTGGATGACATTTGGACAGGTTGTTCCCCTCAACCAGGTGATCGTCCCTTCCAAATTTCAGAAAGATTGGCTACAGGGTCCCAGTCTTATAAGCAATATAGGTTTCATGATTTTAACAGAAGTTGCAAATTTCTTTAAATCACTTGCAGGTGATGCCTCTGTTTAAACAATAGAGTTTTTACTAGATGCAGAGATTGGCTTTTTGGAGCATTTGTAGAGAGGGTGAAGGAGACAGGAGGAGGTGGGCAGAGCAGAGGAGCAGCAGGTGCCAGAGCCACTGGCACAGGCTTCAGTCCCTGGCACCCCAAAGTCTGTGGGGACATACACGTGGGACAGCAGGTGCAGAGTTCTGCTTTTATGAGCACTTGCAGTGAGGCTGAAGACTGCAGCACACACGGAGCACTGAGCCAGCCTAAAAAACCACACGAGAGCTAAACAGGGGGAGGGGGGAGATTGTGGAGCTTGGCAGAAGCTTGTATTTGCTCCCTAATGCCCACCCACAAACTTCCCTGATTTCAGCGATTGGGTACTGGCAAGTTGGAAGCCTGGGAAGCATCCCCAGAGAATGAGCCTATACCAGGGATTTTCTTGTTTGCCACAGTGATACATGATGGGTTTGTGATGCCAGTTTGCCAGCAGAAATGTCAATCATGTATCCTCATTCTCTGCTGTGCCCAACCCAACCCAACCACCCTGCTTTTTAATGGGAAATTGAAAGCAACTGCTTAGGAGAGAGTCAATTAGAGAATCTCTTATGTCCTGTCACAGTGCTGCAGGGTGTGTTTGGAATGCCAGTTGGCCAGTCTGGATATGCCAATCATGTCTCTTGATTACAGGGCTGCTTTCCCTTCACCTCTGCCTTGCTGCCTGAAGTCTTGGTTATTTTTGTCCCAAACTTTTCCAAACTAGTATATTTTTTTACAACTTCTGTTAAAATCACAAAGATTCAATTGCTTATAAAATCAGGACCTTTCATCCAATCTTTCTGAAGCTTGGCATGGATGGTCCCTTGGGTAAGGGGTACATTCTGCCCAAATTTCATCCAAATTGGATCAGAGCAAAGAGGTTACAGCTGGAAATGCATGCAGAAACCATGATGCTTTTAGAATTGGGACACTTTATCTAACCTTTCTGAAATTTGGCAGGGATGATCCTGTTGGTGAGTGGTATACTCTGTTCAGATTGCATGAAAAGATTTTTGTTTTATTCCAAAATTCAGAACTACTTTTGTTTTCATTTTTGTTATTTTCATAAAAACAAAAACAAAAATGGGATTTTTATTTTCATAAAAACAAAAACGTATTGCACATCCCTATGAGCTAGCAGGATTTGTCTTGACAGTCTTGCCCAGAGTCTCCAGTGCAGCCATCTAGTAGGAACTGCATTCTCTTCAAGCTGCAGCATAGCCTGGGGGGGGGGNGGGGGGGGGGCGGGGGGAGGGACTAGATCTGGGTACTTCATTTAAAGTGCTTAAATGAGACTGAGCTGTTCTGAAAGTCTAGCTCCAGCTATAGATACCTTAGTACTTTTGACCCTAAGATGATAATTCTTTTACACTAAAGCTTAAGAAACTATTATAAGGGATAATTATGAAGAATGATGTTCTGTAACATACAAGGAGATCAAATTTGAAAACATGAAGGATATTTATTTTTGTAGACCTAAGAAAGTTTCCTCTTTACCCTGAGGAAACAAATACTAAATAAAATCAGACATCAAGCATCCTGTGCTGTGGAGCTCTCTGTGCTAATGACCTGATCTACAACCTAGCAGCAAAGAGGTTTCAATGGATTCTGTATCAAGATTTAACTGTGGGAAATACAATCAGGCTGTTCACCTATTAGCTCTTTTAACACATGCACTCTTAACATAATTAGCAACAGGTGAGGTCTAGATGGCTTCCGTTTGTATTAAATACTCCGTTTGGAATATTTACTAGTACCAAAATGCGACATAGAATAAAGACAACTGTTAACACTAGAAAAACAGGAGCAACCAGATTCAATTGGAGCCCCATCCACATATGAGAGGTGAGCTATTACTTTTAAGTTAATAATTGTTAAATCTCTCCAAATAATGACATATATAGAAAGAAGACTAGGATGGATATTAATTTTTCTCTGAAGAAATGAAAAGTGCAGGAGTCTCTAATGATGACAAGCAAAATGCCCCCACCCCCAATCCAGCTGTGATTAGTGAGTTTTTAGTTGTTTTGGGTGTGCAAAGCAGGCCCTACCAAGAAGAGCACCATGAGACTACTAGAGTTCTATCAGCATATTGATAGTCTTTGATGTGCATTGCATCAGTGCTTGTTCTTCCTGCATGTTGGATTTGTAGAATGAAATCCAAACTCTCACCTCAGATGCTCATGCAGCACCTCTTTCAATGTGACTGATAGAGCTGAAATGAATAGTAGGATTTTGCAACTTTGGATAGCCCTGCAAATATTTGAATGATTTCCTGAACCACATATCCACTTACTGAGCAATTTCATTTCTGGTACTTCCTTCATTTCAGTATTTTAGTTTTTTCAGCATGGTTCACATGAACTATAATAGTGCCAAAATATAGTAACCAAATACCAAAATGACCCGAATGACCAAACTTAAATAACCAAAATACCCAGAAAACTGAACTGAAATATTTGAAGCGGATACTTGTCACAGTGGGTAATTTCAGTCGTGACGGGCAGTTCGGCCCTCCACGTTGAACCATGGCCCGGGATCCATTTCGGATCCCGGACAGGAATCAGTCCAGCCATCCTTTAGACATGCCAGCCTGATTCCTAGCGGGGATTGGGGAGGAGGCGGGCTGCGCGGCGCGTGGCTGCACAGCTCCGCCCCCCTGCGTTCCCCTGGCCGGCCGCCCACCAGGAGACGGGCGGGCACAGCGGCCAATTCAGCCGCTGCCCCCGATCTCGTCCCGCGCTCTGGGCCATGATCCGTGATGGGCCAAGGTAACAGACTTACTTTTTGCCCATCCTGGATTGTGGCCAATCTAACCACGGTTCTGGAACTCCAGCCAGCCGGAGGTCCAGAACCGTGGTTAGATCTGATGCCCACCAAGAATTCACCATGGTGAACATCTGGTGGGCATCGCTCAGATGTTACAGTGATCATGGCCACCACAGGGGATTCACTGTGGTTGACCGTGATCTCGTAACGTCTGAAATTACCCAGTGAAACCAAATATCCACTTTGCCGGATCTGAATCAAAGCAGGTGCATTCACTGGATATAATATTTGCTGCAAATATTTGTTTCAATTCTAGTTATTGGGATGTGCCTGAGGATTCCTGTAAAGAATACTTGGCCTACTACTACTACATACAGTAGCGGGGGCTGGGAGAGTGGGGGGGGCTGGCATTACAGATTACAAAGCAAAAGGTATAGTTTGGGCATTTCAATTTAAAAAATTCTAACTTTTATGTCTTGGAAATCAGATTTAACACCCGTTTTGAATTCTGCTCTAGGTCATGCCTATATGAATGCTTATTTTTGAGCCTCAGCTATAATCACACAATATCATACCTGTCATGTCTCTGGGGTGTGGGAGAACTTATATACAGGCAGCTGATCAGAAGACTGGGGGTCTGGTTTCACTGGAAAAGAGGGTCATTCAATCCGGAGTCAAGCCAAGGTCACGATTCAGCATTGGCACTTCAGTGCTTGTCAGTGCCCAGGAACCCCTGAGATGTCAGTTCAGCCCCAATGTCCAATACTGACAATAAAGAACAGAAGCACAACAAACATACTCATTCAATCCTCAGGTTTCAAAGTAAAGCTTTCTATTATTTACATTTGCAAAGCATATTGTGTTTTGACAAGCTGTAATCTCAGTTTACTCCTTTAAAGAAAACTCTTAATTCCAGTCCAAGACCTATTATCCCTACTGCCAACCCCATTTTATCCTTTTGTCTACAGCAACTGTAATTTATGTCTCAAGCTATACCACATGACAGTGACTGTTCTTTGCTTGCTGATTTTCATTTCTCGTATGTTCTGAATGTGCAGATCTGCTGAAAGGCCATATGGGGTTTTCAAACGATCCCATATATGTACATTTGAAAGACATTTACTGGGCACAAGCTAAGAATTTGCCTTTGTTCCTTTCCCGGGGCATTCCATCAACCTGAAAGACCTGTTCTTTAGGAAAGGGGTTAGTCTACCTTGTTTCATTTCCTGTGCCTCTCAACTAATAGTGATCTGGTTCTTATTTTTCAGCATTGCTCTCAAATTCAATGCCAAGACACATCTCCCCCCGCCCCCCTTCATCTCCCAAAGCTGCACAGAGTAAGAGGACTAAATCGTTGCATTAAACCTAACCCATTTTTATCAGGCAGAAAAGTCAAGTCATACTTTACTCGTGTTATACTTTGTGTCTAGATCAGGGGTGGGGAACCTCAGGCCCGGGGGCTAAATGCAGCCCTCAACAAGATTTTATATGTCCCCTTTCCAGTGCCTGGATCTGGCCCCTGGATCCAGTCTCTACCTCCAAGCACTGAAAAACTGAGCTCAGGATAATGGAGCAGAGAGGCGGGCAGGCACACAAGGGTAGGGGACAGATCCACAGCACAGATTCATGATCTGGGCCCTCCTTTTCTTGAATGCACCCGTTAAGCACCCCCAACCTCTATGTGGCCCTCAGAGCTCGTACTAATATTCAGTGTGGCCCCAGGNAGAGGCGAGCAGGCACACAAGGGTAGGGGACAGATCCACAGCACAGATTCATGATCTGGGCCCTCCTTTTCTTGAATGCACCCGTTAAGCACCCCCAACCTCTATGTGGCCCTCAGAGCTCGTACTAATATTCAGTGTGGCCCCAGGACAGAAAAGGTTCCCCACCCCTGGCCTAGAGCAATAATAAACATTTTGTTTTAGAGAAAAATGAATTAATTTACTACCGCTTCAAATAAATTTAGGGCCTCATTTTCCTTCCATATGAGAGAAAATAATTTCTAGCTGTCATGACTAGAAAAAAATTGAAAAGACGACTCATCCCTATGCTAGGTTCAAAAACAAGGCAGCAAATAAAAAGAAACAATGCTTTTCCTATTAAAACCCATTATTGTGAAATCCATTATCTTGTGATTTCTTGAAATGAATTTGCAAACTTGGTTAATGAAATCTCCCACAACCCCTGTAATACTCCCTAGGCATGTCTATTAAGAATAAAGTTTTGGGTTTTTTTTATCATGAGGTTGCTAACTCCAAGTTAGCTTTCTTTATGTAAAACTGCACTGAAGACATACTTTACTTTGTGGTAGCAAGTTGAGGTGCACCCTGTCCCCACACCTTTAGATGACCTAGTCATGCTATCTCAAGGCAATTAATGTAGGTAAGCCACATACTGCAGGTGTGTCGAGGGAGGGAGATATGGAATGTTTTTTTGTAGCACTAGAAAACTGGATTTTGTTCTGCACTATGGGAATTTCACTGCACTATGGGCGTTTACCCCTGCATCCATGTGAACTCACCCCAGAAACAGGTCTGGGGGTGCAGCCCTGCATCTGCCCAATTGCAGCCCCATCTGGGTTGGGTTTAAATTACCAGCTGGCTGCCACGGCCCATGTGCACGGCATCCCTCCGCACAGAGAGTTGCAGACTAGAGCGTCTGCAATGCTATGGAGTTGCCCAGGGCAACTTCCCCCCCCCCCCCGCCCCCAGTCAGAAGGTGAAGCTAGTGTCCATCTGCCGATCAGACAGCAGCCCCACCTCTGGCCGTTGCCCCAGGGTTGGGCTGCACACGCAGCTAGCCGTTCTCTAGAGCACCGCCAGTGAGGCTGCACCTCTGCTCTACCTGCACATCTGGTGGGCCACCTTTAAACAGACGGCCTACCCATGGGTGAGGTGGAGGAGAGGCATGGATGCTGTCCATCAGGAAACACCTTTGCCTTGAGATTCTGAATAAGGGTTGGCCGTGGCTCAGGTGGTAGAGTGCATGCTTTGCATGTATACGGTCCCCACATTCAATCCCTGGCATCTCCAATTCAGGATCTCCGGTGGCGT
>QEPC01000099.1:949069-1040357 GCA_003113815.1 Sphenodon punctatus
ACGATCCTGTCACTTCTGTTGGGGCTGCACGTGTCACCACAGCCTGCGGTGAATCCGTTCACAGTGGGGTGGGATTCACTATGGTGAATTGGAACGCGTCACTTCTGAAATCACCCTACGTTTGTGGCATTCAACACAGTCAACCTCAATCAAACGTGGGCAGTGGTGAAAGAGCCGTGCACGTCTGTTTGCTCACATCCAGATGTTCACCACAGTCAAACATGGGCCGGGGTGAACCTAACCACACTTTGTGAGGTCGGGACGGGAGGAGGTCCAGAAGTGCGGTGAATGTTCACCACGGCAGGGGTGAAGGAAATGTAACATCTGAAGGGAAAACCCCGGCCGCGGAAGGAAATGACCACGGGCAGTGGTGACGACACGCAGCGCCTGGCAGGCGACCAACAACAAGTGGCACATGGAGGGAGGTTTAAAGGGCAGGCAGCAGTAGGGGAACGTGGCGGAGCAGTCGATGAAGGAGAGGGTGGAGGAAACAGAGCAGAGGATGGAGCGAGAGGGCGAGGAGGAGGTGCAGCTGCAGCACGGCAGCGGCAGCAGCGATCGGACTGGGAGATAAGGCTGTTTGTTTACATACAGCTCCTCCCCATGTGCTGATCAGAAAGTTGTTGCCTTGTAATGAAGGTTCTTCGAGATGGCTCCCAACATTCTCACGACTGGGTTGTGCATTCTCGCCCCGTTCAAATAATAGCCACATGATGGTCTCGAGCACCTCTAGTATAAAAAGTGTGCTCCCCCTCAGAATGACAGTTCCTTCCAACCCTTTCTAGAAACAGAAGGAAAAAATTCTATGCGAGGCTGGAAGGGTGGGTATTTGTGAGAATGTTTGGAGCCATCTCAAAGAACCTTATTTACAAGGTAGCAACCTTCTGTTCTTCGAGTGACTCCAGTCCTTACATGCTATTTTTACTAAATACAAACGTGCTTGTGTGATCAGGTATTGTTAATAGCATGTAGCTATTTTGATGTGGCCCAGAGGTTTTGTATGTTTGAAATATGTGAACGGGAACATGGCCAGGCGCGGCTTCTGCCAGGGGCTGTGGCAATGGCCCTGCTATGTGCACCTGCTGTCGTTGCCGCCCCCGCACCTGTAAGGCCCCTGCAGCCGGGTGTCAGGCACTCCAGGCCCATCTGACAGCCGGCTGCCTCCTCAGCACTTACCTTCCGCCTGTGGCCTGGGTGCTCGCGCCAACACCTGCTGCCTCTTTGGGACAGCTGGACCCCCTGTGACCCGGCTCCGCCCGCCTGCCTGTCACCCTCTCAACTGGGACCTGCTGCCTGTGCCCCGTCCCCCACGCGCTCCTGCGCTGTCTGTCACTGCGCTGGGCCAGTGCTGCTTGTGTCCTCAATAAACACCCTTTGTGCTTCACTGTGTCTTGTGTTGCCTCCTGTGTCCTTGGGCCGCTGGGCTCCTGCCCCCTCCTGGTGGGCTGGCCGTACCGGCCCCTCGCCAACCCCGCTCCTCCCGTGCGCCCGACCGGCCGGGGGGTTTCCTGTCTCCCCCCCCCCGGTGTGTGCCTCCCTCTGCCCTCCTGCTCGGCTTCCCACTGTTGTGTGGGTGTGCTGCTTCGTTTGTGTGTGTACGTTTCTCGTTTTGAAGTGCGTGTGCCTTCCGTGCTGCGGCCACTGATTGCGAACGCTGCTCCCTCCACCCCCTCCCTTCGTGTTTCCCTTCCCTGGGGGGGCCCACCACCGTCTTTGGCTTTGTTTGCCCTCTGGCGCCCATGTTTGCGTCCACGTAACCCCCGTGCCTTGCGCGGCTCCCATCGCAGTTCTCGCCACCACGTCATGTCTGTTGGGTTCCCCCGGCCCGTGTTCTCGCCAGTTGGTCCCGAGCAGCGGTGCCACCCCTGTCACGTCTGTTGGGGCCATGCGTCTCACCCCAGCCCGTGGTGAAGCCATTCACACGGGGGGGGGGATTAACTGTGGTGGATTTCACCATGTCACATCTGAAATCACCCTATGTCTCTATATACCCAAACATAACAATATACTAGTAGGAGAAGTAGTCTACCATACTGGGGGGAAGCACACTAATCAGGACAGGCAACATTTCAATCCAATGCCATAGTGCCCAGAAAAATAATACCTTTGTTTTCCTCTGCAGCACCAACCATTTCACTGCACTGACTTTTGGCATGTGAAATATTAGACGGAAAGATTCCAGGACTGCAGTCTACTTCTATCACAGCAGGCGATTCAACTGTGACCATATTATGACAGGGACAGCCAACTTGAGAAAAAAATAAAATAAAACCACTGCATTAAATACCTCACTTGAGCTTTTATTTGCTGACAGGAAAGAGTGCACAGATGGGTCCACGACAATTAGCTCACACCTTATTTTTGGCCATCGACTGCTCCTGTGGTGCCCATTAACACCTAAAGCAGTCCTGTCAGAGGGCAAGAAGCAGCATTGCCACCAATGAGGCCCAAAAAAATGGGTCATAAGAACCATTTCATGCAAAGCTGCCTAATAACCAGCAAACAAAATGCAATAGCTGCACACAGCCATGCAGCATGTGGTAAATAAAATACTTCATGGGTTGGAAGAGGAGTAACAAGGTCTCCATAGCAGGAGTAATAGAGCCTCTCTTCCTACTCACCAGAGCCTCCTCTCCTTGGTCCCCAAACCCTCTTCAACCTCACATGCTTGGCCATACTCCATTCACCTTCCTACCTGTTGACAGAGGAATCTCCCTACCCACTCTGGCTCTGCTTCAGCCTCTGTGCAGGCACAGCTCCAATAGAGAAGCACTATGCGGACGACAGTGTTGTTATCCCAATCGAGTGTGGGGCTTAAGAGGCTACTCCTCAGATTTGGGGAGTTCTGCCACTTGGAAATGTTAAAAATCAATTATGTAAAAACCAAAATTTTAGTGGTGGGAGTGCGAAAGAACCATTTGGTATACACCTGGAATATAGGGGATAAGCGTATAGACCAGGTCCACTCCTTCAAATACTTGGGGGTCACATTTTCCTCCTCTCCATCCTGGAAGACACACCTGGACCTGGTGAAGGAACATGTCAAGAAATCGGCTGTGGCGATACTAAAATTTTATTTTGGCCAGGGGGCAAACTGATTAAACCAGCATTGAGGCTATTTAAGTCTAAGGTCTTAAACTAGGCTTTATATGCAGCTCTTATTTGGGCACTAGAATTTCTGGAAAGGATGGAAAACACAAAATGGATTTTTGGCATCCATATTAGGTTTGCCGAGCGGTTCACCACAGGTGCTACTGCGTGCTGAAACTGGCACTTTGCCAGTTCGCACGGTAACATTATCACTCCTTGCCAATTTCTGGGCAAAAGTGATGATGCTCCCAGAAAAGGAGAAATCCTTGCTGGGGATGGCCCGGAAGGCAGGTCTTTTAGACCCATGGATTTCAGTGGCGGAACTTGAAATAGGTAAAATGGGTTTCTCTCGGATGGTTCTGTTTCAAGCAGGACCTGATTTATTTAAGAGACTGGTCCGGGATAGGTTGGGGGATCAGACACTACAAAATGAAAAGGTCCTACTTGAGGGACAGAGTGGCCCCGGAGTATATCCCTCCAATCCCAGCCCAAGTTGGATTGAGCTACCTATCTATTTGGAGGGATGCGGCCAGGAGAGTAGCCTTTACTAGACTGCATTGTAACTCCTTCCCCTCTTCTTATTTGGAAGGAAGGTTTAAGGGTGTCCCTCGAGATTTGAGAGTCTGTGTACTGTGTGAGCAAGGGACACCAGATACAGTGGTACACATTCTACTAAAATGCCCCTTTTTTGCTGAACTAAGAGCCAGGTATCTAGAGGACCTTGCGAAGGGACCTGACAATAAGCTAATGAGGATTTTGCTGTGCCCCCGTGACACGGAGGGTAACAAGGCGAGTGTCCGAATTCGCCATAAGGGCGATAGCATTGAGACAGAGATTTTTGGAGAAGGTAGCCCAGAGAGGAGAAGAGAATGCTGTGATTGAGGGGGAGTAGCCATCACAGGGGATAAGCCCGGCCACCATAAACCCCGGGTTGGGTAGGGCAGCAAAAAGCAAGCAAGTTGTCCTACGCTAGGGCCCGAGGGAGATGGTTATTAACCCCCGACTGGGAAGGAAACACAACTCACAGGATATCTATAACAAATCGTTCAATTTGGACAATGCTTGTATTCGGCAATCAAATCATCCCTATAGGATAGTTCTAGGAGATGGTGTCCTAGCTGATTCATTTTAGAGTGAAATTATGTGTGTCCATGAAGAACGTTGTACCCTGTTTTATTTTAGGATTTTATACGTTTGTTTTGCATTGTACCATTTATTGTACTAATTGTAATGACTTTTTGTCACACAATAAACCAATTTATTTATTCATTAATAGAGAAGCACAGGCAGCAGCAAAGCCAGGGGGAAAGAATCCTCTGCCAGCACAGGCAGACTTTCACTAGGCCTGGGTGGGGTGGGTGTGGCTTAACAGGACAGGACCATGCCTACAGCAGTGCTGGAGTCCTAGGGTACTCTCGTTTCTGTCTCAATGGAAAACTCAAAATACACCCATCTCTATCAGGCTGATGCCCTAGCTGTCACTGTCTCCCCAAAAGGACATCTCCTGGTGTAGAGTGGTACATTATTATGCAGCTTTTAAAAAGCAGAACTTTTTAATGTCCCTGGAAGACAACTACCTCAGAAACGAGATGATCGGATTAAACCTGGACAGGTAGCTAGCAACCCTAAGCAGAAACTATCCGTTCCTGAGAGGGATGAATCCTTCACAGGGTGTAGCTGCCAATATCAGTTTGGGAAGAATAAGCCAAACCTCTCAGCAGGGGTGAATGAAGCCCCATTATCTTTGGAAAAAAACATGAAAAATACTTAGTTATCAAAGGCAACTCTCCAAGTAATTCTGTTTGCTTCAGTGGAGTTGTGCAGCATTTGTACCAGTGGGCATGAGAACACAATTTGGCCCTAATGGTTTTTCATCTCAAATCCAAATGACTCTGACCTCAGTTATCATTAATGTGCAGCCCAACACAATAGGCCTCTCCACTATATCCCTGTCACCGTGCCCTATAAATGACCTGTAATCAGCACATGGGCAGAATGGAACATAATGGCTGATTCAGAGCTGCTTCTATCTACCACGTCAATTCATATGTACAGCTCTTAAGACACAATGGCTGCTTCCTGGAAAGTGCATTCTTTACATATACAAATTTAGCTTGTCAGGGCTCCACAGAAGTGTAATACACACACACACACGCACGAGCACACGCACACGCACACGCACACGCACACGCACACGCACACGCACA
This sequence comes from Sphenodon punctatus, assembly GCA_003113815.1. NCBI lineage: Eukaryota > Metazoa > Chordata > Lepidosauria > Sphenodontia > Sphenodontidae > Sphenodon > Sphenodon punctatus. Next base: position 954,367 of record QEPC01000099.1, read on the forward strand.
CGCACACGCACACACCACCTCAGGGAACTGGCATGGCTGAAAATAATATAGATGCTTGTCATAAAGGAACATGCTGACAGTTTGGCTTTATTTCTGAAAATACCCAGGGATGTTATTTCACCATATGTACTAACAGACTATCAAATTTCATCTTTCAACCAGGGTTTCAAGAGCCCTAAAAAATAGTCTAAAATTATATTTTCTTTGTCCTAGACTTCCTTGTTTACAGCTGAACTAATAACTAGAGGTAAAAACCTCCATACACATACACTGACTCCTCTATACAAAAATAGAGAATGGATTCTGTTTATGGGATATTTGATGAAAATTGGTTTATATGTACTTGTGTTGAGCTTTTATTTAAATTGTGATGGCATCGCTTCCACAATAAATTTACTTACCAATTACCAAATTACAAAAAAAAACCACAGATACTTTACTGCCCTCCACACAAAAGGTAGGCACATGGGCTTCCCCAGATCTCGTGGACTTGATTTAAGTAACCTTAATTTAAATCATGGTTCTAAACATTCTGTAAATCAGCCCTCAGAAAATCTTTATTTAAATGATCCATTTCCCTTCTGTGTATCACTTGTAGCTAGTTTTCAAAAGAGGGTTCATTATCTATCTTTGGTTGGTGTAACCATTAAAACATGCTGAATGGAACTGAATCTTTACACTTATTTTTGCAGAGCAGGAGGATTGATACATTGGATGAAATCCTAGTTCCGCTACACTCAATAAACGACCTCCCCATGACTTCCATGGGGAGCTCACATTCTATAATTATACACATAGTGTGTTAAACGGCACCCCTCCCCCCCAGATGTGAGTGTGTCACATTTACCCACATCCTGTGAATGCTGTGCCTAACCAACGAGGAGTGGGGAAGAAGCCAAGGAGGGTTTGCATCCGGGGCACAGAGGACTCTGCATTGATTGAGCTCCCCAATTGGCTCCTCTTACTACTACTACTACTACTAATTTATTTACGGCGTTCAGCCAAATATGAAAGAATACAAAAACATCTCTAAAAGAGATGATGAAATTAGACACCACTATACATACATAAGGTATCTCCATAGAAGATAACATTTAAAATTGCAAGTGCGACACATAGCAAAGCGAGTATTCTTTTACTGCGGCATTTGTTAACCCCCATAATGTACATTGGGGTGGGGAACATTTTACCTTCCAGGGACCACTCTTAAAATTAATACAAATTCCAATCTGTACCATGGATTGTCCCGTCCTTGTGTGCATGCCCTCCTCTCTGCTCCCTCATGCAGAGCTCAGTTTTTCAGCACTTGAGGGTAGATACTACATTCAGGAGCCAGATCCAGGAGAGGGGCCACAGTAAAATGACCCATGAGCCACATTTGATCCCTGGGCCAGAGGTTCCCCACCCCTGATGTATATTAAAGCAATTTTGTAACTTAACATGCCATTCAGAATTTTTTGCCAATATTTTTTTCATAAGGTTAAAAAACATATGTCTGAGCAGAATATTTAGAGTAAGCCATTGGAAAGCATAACATAGTAATTTATTGTGACTTTATTTGTTGCATGGGAACACATAGTAAACTAAATTCACAGAACCTTTTCCATGCATCACCATGGATTTACCACTGGTCCACAAGGTAGACTTACCCACTCATAACAAACAAATACATCGTTAATTACCACAAGGTGCTTTCCACTGTTTCACCACTTGAAAATTGTGACATGTAAAAATATCCTAATATTTTATTCATGATCTGCAGTCAGTTGTATTTGGAAGAAATATGGAACAGAATTAAACTCAAAAGGCAGCATTTAAAAATTCTTTATAATCAGTGAAGTAAGACCATCTTAAATGTGTTATATACCTATGGGCAAAAAAAAGCTGAAACAAAAAGCATTTCTGTTCATCTGAAAACAAAAGTAATTCAGGTCAAAAAAAATTCTGAACAACAAAAACTGGGAGGAAAAAATCCCCGATATTTGGAGAAAAGTAAATTCCAGCATTCACTTTATGACGAAGGGTGAAAATTGCATAGATATTTATGTAATGTAGTACATGACATATTGTGCCATAAGCTTGATTGCAAAAGTTAATTCACAATGTTTTCCTCTATATTCTGTACATAAAAAGCAGTTCTGAACTCATTAGTGAAAGTGTATGAGGAGTGCTCATTGATTTCTATGCAGAAGTTCAAAGAGCCAGATGTTTAAAATCTGGGTGAGTGATTTAGACACACAAAGTTCAGGATGTAACAGCAAACATCCAGGAGAAATGTGTGTGTAAAAACACACAATATAGTAAGCCTTAGCATAGATTGCCATAAAATCAAATTTAAAGTTGTTGTTGGGGGGTGGGGGAGGGGGGGTTTAAAGTTCGTTTTTTAAAAAGTATTTTGGAAAAATCATTAAAAAAAATACTTTAAAATATTTAAAATACCGGCTGGCGGTAGGTACCTGGCTCAGGCTTCTTCATACCAGCCCGCGCGCCACACCACCCAACCCTCACCGGAGCTTCCTCAAGGGAGAAAAGCAGCCTCAACGAAGTGATGCTGTCGGCTGCTGCGCACACACTAAAAAGCCCGCCGGCTGGCTGCAGCTGCACTCTCTGTTTCTGCCCAGGGTCCATGTGGGCAGAAGTGCAGAGAAGGCAGCTGCAGCCAGCCTGTGGTGAGAGACTCGGGATGGGGGGGGCGGAGGAGAGCAGGGGCGGGAACAGGTCCCCTTCCAGCTTGCAGATGCAGCAGTGAAGGAGGCGGACCGGTCCCATTGCATGACTGCAGGGCCCGCTTTCCGTATGTCTGTGTGTGGCCTCACTGGGCTCAGCTGGGTTTTTTTTTTGGGGGGGGGGTTCTAAAAATCAGGGGGGCACATGCCCCCCCTCCCCCCACGCATCGCCCATGGTCTATGGTTTCATATACTATAAAATAAAGGAGGGGCGGGATGCTACGGTTATTTCAGTCCTGTTAAGACTTTGACACTGCCATGTAGAACCCTGCACAGGCTCAAAAATCCTGCCCAAACTGGTCTGTGTCTAACAGTGCCAGAACTGGCCCACAGGCCAATCCCAATGCAACGAGACGCTTCCCACTCTGTGTTTGATCTTGTCCGAGTATGGCCCCAGTCCCACTGTGCGTTGTGATGTCACTGTGCTTGGTGTGGGTGGGGGGGGCCTCTTGCCGAGGGAGCCTAGCCCGATGCCGAGGGGCTTGGGCCAGGACAGTTCCCAAACGGAGCTGAACTCAACCGGACCCCCCTTGTGTCCAATTGGATTTGGTCCAGTCCCTGGGCTCTACTCCCATGTACTCAGGAGAGAACAAATACCTTCTCATGTCAGAAAGCAACTGCTAGCATCTTTCTCCAGCAAAGAGGTTTTTTGCACATCCTACGAGTGCAGGGGACATTCCTAGTAGCTACCCCAGTTCTAAGGAACTCCCTCCAGAGATTCACTTGAGCCCAAGTCTGAGCATCGCCTGGAGGCAGCGTAAAACATTATTATTTGGTAAGGCATTTGGCAGGCAGGGATAGGAATTGGGGCTGGTTGGGAGATTATATGTGGTTGTGGGTGGGGATAGGGAAGTTTTTGGAGGGGAGAGGGGTAGAGTTCTGGGGAGGGAATTGGGAGATTTGTATGCATTTTAAGGATTATTAGTTGTAAGCCACCCTGAGCTGATTTGGGAAAGGCAGCATACAAGTTCAAATCAAATAAATAAAATAAATAAACAAACAAACAAACAGGTGAGTTACACAGCTGTTTGACAGAAGTAGCACTGTGGCTGAGCAGCAACACTTTCAGTCTCCCATGATAAAGCTCTGGCTTTTATTCCTCATTGTAGCCTTGTGCAAGTTTACTTGTAAAATGAGGTATCACCTCATACTTCATTTACCTTCTAGAGCAAAGTTTTGTCTTTGGTTCACAGTAGCAGTGAGATGCAGATGGATACAAACCACAGTCAGTGGAAGTGAGATTGAATTCCATGACCTGCTCTCTCCCCACCTCACCAAATACTTACCAAGAAGGTTATGTGGTGGGGAAAGGGGAGGGGTCATCTCTCACTTTAATGTATGTACTTATGTAGCACTCATTTGCCATATAGAAAGCATATAGGCCAGCCTGCATTTTATAGAACACCTGGCCATATTTCATGGCCACTTTTGACAATCTAAAGAGACTTATGCTGAGATTCTCAAAGCTGCTTTAAGGGACTTGGACAGCATTAAAAATCATGAAAACTGTGCATCCCAACCTCAAAGCGCTTCTGAAGACCACATTTTTGTGTGTGTACTAAGGCACTCTTGTTGGAGGACTACCATTGTTCATCCAAAACAAACACACAAACAAAAATAAATTTCTTCCTTTTGGTAGTTTTGCAATTCCTTACCTACTAATTAAGAGAGGGACTACAAAACGTATCAGAAGACTAAGTTACCCATGCATACAATAATAGGTGTAAAAGTGGTGGTGTGGGAGGAAGGGAAGGATTGGACATGTCCCTCTGAGGTTGGGGCACAGAAGGAAATCCGCTTTCCTCCCATGGGACTAGAATTAAGGAGGGGATCGCCCCCTACACCAGTCTGATCCTCATCAGCGTTTAGGGGAAAAGGGACTTTGGGTATCTGTAACAGGGTAGGGGCCCTGAGGGCTGCAGCCGCTTTAACAGCCAGCGAGTGGAGGGTCAGTCACACCCACTCCTGGTTTAAGAGGAAGAGAGACGGACAGAGGGAGTCAGTCAGTGCCCGACTCTGGTAAGGAAAACATTGTCTGTGTATGCTAGCTTCAGCAGGACTGCTGGCCAAAGTGCTGAAACTCAGACTGGGGAGTTGGGACAGTCTGTGCCTGGATGCACAGGGGAGAACTCTGCTAGGTCTTAAGCAGAATCACTGACCTGGGTCCTGAAATCCTTCTGTGGAGTTGCTGAAAGCTTTTTGAGAAACACTGCAGACCAGGGTCCTAAAGAAGGATACAGTAAGCCTACAGCTGTGAAGAAGACTGTGGGTCTGGCTGAGCTAGGGGCTACATAGGGAAGTGGGTTGCCAGCAGGCTGCTTCCCAGCATTAGTCAGGGCAGCGAGCGTGCTTTTAGAAAAGCATCTCCCCAACCACTACCAACCCACCCCCCACCCATTACATGTAGCAGGGCTGCAGTGGTGTCCTATGGGTGCTCTGCAACATGTACAGAGGGTGGGTGGGGAGGTGCTTGTCTAAAAGCACCCTGAGATACTTCCTAGAGAGTATTGGATATATGTATGCGAATAAAGATTTTGCTCAGATGACGATTCCCTGAGAAACTAGTGACTATTTGGGACCCGATCCTGTGGAGACTTACTCTGGGATACTGCACCCTGTTGCAGAATCAAAAAGAGAAGAACTGTCCGATGTTGTACTGTTGTTACTCCACTGTATACAATCCAATAGCTCGTGCACTTTTTACTCACTGTGTATTACTACCACCGACAGCACTCGTATACTACAGGCTGGTGACTGAAGCAGCAATAATATTTTAAATTTTGTTGCCTCTTCAATTGCCATTTCTTAAATGGTGCCTCATTTTTTAAAACTCCTTGGTGGAGCAGTGTCCCCAAAAAGCTCAAGAAGTGATTGATCTAATTTTATGAAGACTTAAATTCAGGTCCTATGAGGCGGGCCAAGCAATAATTTAATCTAAGCTCCCTATGACTGTGTTGCTATTAAACCAGTCATAGCTTAAATAAAAAGGAATGATGTTCCCCATGGATAGAACTGCATCTTTTTCATGGGCTGGATCACCATTTTATTATGGTTGGTTACAGAACACATTTCAAGGTTTGTACAAGCTCTGAAAAACTGCAACATTTGTTCAAGCATAAAACTTTCCCAGAAGTAATACTAAACTAAACTACCTATCATTTCTTAAAGAGAGCTGTTTTTCTTTCCTAGTGATGATTTTAATGCTTCTGGTGCACATTAGAGTTGGCATTACCAGACAGGTATAGTACATTCAAATGGAAATGTCAATATGGTAGAACAGAATGTGTCATATTTAACAACATCATTAAGTGTATTTATACTCTAGGAAGCAATGACCACAAGATGCAATACGATAGTAGCCTTATCTGTATGTTATTAAAAACTTCCTCTGTAGCTGCACAGATGACATGATCGCATGCAGTATAATGAGCATAACTGCCAATTCAGAACAGCCACTTTGCAAAAACTATATTACTTGGAGCTCAAGAAAAGTAAACTCGGGAAACAGCACATTTAAATTGTTACAATAAAATAAATAATAATAATAATAATACCTAGAGTTGGAAGGGTTCAATACCCTATTCTTAGTCAATTCAAAGAAGGAACGGTACAGTTGATCATAAGTATGAACAACACATAAAAGATATTGTCTAACCTACATATCATACAAGATATTGCCTGGAGTACTTTGTCTCCATCTCTACGTGGCAGCTGGAATTCTCAGGAAAGGGTGGTATGGGGAGAGAATCAAGCATGAAATTAGAAGACTTTTTGCTACCCTTTCTTTCTTGTATAAAGAAAGCCTCTCAGAGATCAGAAAGGGAAAATCAGTTTCCGTTTAAAAAGTGGGGTGTCTGTACTCTTGTATAACAAATTGGTTAATCTCATTTTATGTTACAGCATTTCTCCTCAGAACTTTGCTGTAATGGCAGCAGATAGCTGTGATCAAGTGAGAAATTTTAATTGTCGAGAGATGAATAGAATAAGCTCATTCCAAATACGGAAAGCTACACACACTGCATTGGCTGCCAGTCATACTGAAGCACTTATTCAAATTGCTCATCATGAATGGGCTTAGGACCTGTTATCTCTGGGAACATGTCTCTTTGACCACTTCCCCACTTTCTCCACCAAAAAAGGTGGGGGGGTGAGGTCGCTTCGGTTGATGGATCCCAGGTTTCATTTTGTGATGGTAGTGGTCAGACATCCCCAAAGTAGCACTGTTGGCTCTACACAACAGGGCAGCTGGACATCAGACTAACTTCAGATCTCATCACCTTCACAGCACTTGCTTGTCAAATGACTATGTCAGAATGGCATCCAGGGCAGAACAGGAGAAACCATTCAACTATCTCATAAGCAAAAAATATATTCCAGTAAAGAAAAGGGAGCATCTAGCATCACATTCAAGAGATACAAAGAATTATTTGGAAATGCTCAGTGCATGAGTGAGATTTACAATAGAGGAACATACACTTTTTGCCTATGCACTTGTCTAAACTTTTAATTCCCATGACTCAAAACAAGACATTATATACTTCAAGCCAGGCAAATTTAGAAGAGAATGTGATGCTTTAGACAATAAAGACAAATTGGAAATAAATTAAATTGATTCAGAAAATTAAAAACACACACATCTGAAGTGTCAGCTTCTTCAAGACAAATATTATTTTTTTTCTGCCCAAATTTTAAAAATGTATTTTTAGGATCTATTTGCTAATGACATCCCAGGTTGCATTAGCTGAACAGATATGATCCTAACATTAAAAACTACTGAGGACCAGTTTCTCTCCTTTGACTTTTTTTTTCAATAGGTATTATTAAACCTAAAATGAAATCAAGTCAGGCTTGAGAAAAAATGATTCAGTGCTTTAAATTTATGAGCATTTAAAGTTGACACACTGAGAACTTTATCATTTGATTGTGCAGATCTGTTTCAAGCTTTATCATTGTGTAGATTTGAAGAGTTCTGGCTGTGAATCTCTAAAAAGTAACAGAAGCTGCAGCTCAAATGTTTATCACGTTTAAAGGGTCCTAAAGAGGATACTTGTTTCACATCAGACGTTTTTGACCTGTTTCCTTGACCAGAATTTTTCTTTCCTCACTTCTATTGTGCAGGTGGTTGTGCACAGCTACTGATCTTCTCCCTAGTGGTAGTTATCTTGCAAAAATGTTATAATTATGGAGATGTAAAAAGTCTGGTTATGAATCCCTGGCTCCCCTTGAGTAGTACTCTATACAGGTAGTTCCACTGATCCAAATGAGGCTTTTTGCACATGCTATTCAAGGAGAGTAAACAGTTCACAGTCTAGTCTAAAGTACATTGGGATTCTGATTCGAACACCACCATACGTATAAAATATCATTAGCATTGTATAGAGGGCCTGCCACTGAGTATGGCTTTCTTATTTAATAGATTTTTAAAATGTGCTTACTGGGTATATTTCTTCAGAGAAAGGTTGTTTTCCATCCCATTCAACATTCTATTCAAGCATATGTTTAAATTAAGCATATGTACAATTGTCCTGCTGAATTGGGAACTTTTTGAATTTGCTTCTGGCTGCCACTGTAGATTTGCAGCAGGAATGATTAAATGAGAATTTTGCTCCTACAGCAGTTGCACACATTACATTAGCCCTGCAATATCTGGCAATGTGCCAAACCCTGGGTGGCTGTTCCCAGAAACAGCTGGAGCAATCTGCCTGATTTTCGGTCCTTGCATAACTGGTGTAATATGTGGAAATGGTCACCTTACAGAACCTATGATTTGCCAGGGCAGCTGGGAGGGGGATGCTATCTCATAGGAACCAGTGCAAATCCCTGTCAGGCAGGGATCCCAGTCCTTTCCTGGCTGAGAAGGACTGATGTGTGACCCATAGATACTCCCACAAACCCACAGCACGTATGAGCCCCTGTTAGTAAAGATCACATTTGTTGCTCTCCAGAGTCTTGCTACAGGATTGGAGAATGTGTAAAACAATAACCGTGGGTGGTTTTAAAGGAGCAAGGCTTGTGGAGGAGAGGGGATCCATGGCCACTGAGTGGCCACTGATCAGCCACTCAGGTGGAGTGCATGGAGAGGGATTCTAATGGGTGACTCCCAACGTGCCTACCACAGCAGCTGTCACGCATTCCCCCTGCCACGGTCCCGGACTATGGGGGAGGGGGAAGAACACCAGGCTGGCCTTTGAAACGGATATGTCCGGGCGTGAGAGCTGGGGAACTGGGCTCCCCAGCACTCACAGCCAGTTCCTGTGACTTGCAACAGCCATATCCCTTGCCCACAGTGCCTATGGGTGGGAGCCCAGTCTGCTGTCATGGTTGGCTGCCGCAGTTCATACGGGCAGGGGATGTGTGGATGCCAATTGTCACTTACTTTTTTGTGTTGCCTCGCACGGTGCACTCCAGATTTCTCGAGAGCGCACAGTAAGCGGCCATGAGTTGGTGATGCATGGCTCACGGAAGTGCACATTCCCCCACACCACCTTCAGGTAGGCAGCCAGATTGAGTGGCTCCTGGGTGGCCATGCATGGTAGCATCTCATTTAAAAACTCCATGTGAAGCGACTCTGGGTGTTTTCAGAAAAACCTTCCCTGTCCATTACCCACCCAATGTGGCCCTGCAACATGCATGATGGGTGGCTGCTGGGTGGGGAGGCACTTGTCTAAAAACACCCTCTGTCCCACACTTTCAAGTGAAATTGCCTATGGCCGGTCATGATTTATCGACTTGACAGGCCTATAGACAGGCTCAGAACGATTGTGTGTGGAAGAAGGAATGGTGAGGGGGGCAGAAAGATCCTGATTTGAGGGTGGGGGAGGGTGCATGTATTTTATGTATGTATTCATAGCATGTGTGTGTGTGTATATGGTCCTGATTTTGGGTGGGTAGGAAGGCATGCGTTCTATGCAAGTATTCTATATATTATACATATCATATTAAAGTAAAACAACAGGTTTAGGGAGCAGTTTCCTGTTTGCTAAACTGTCCTTGCCCCTTCTCCCATTCTGCCCTATACCTGGAACTCCTTCTCCCTGAACACATACACTCTGCTTCCTTTCTCGTGACCTTCGAATCCCTCCTATAAACCTACCTCTTCGGACAGGTTTTCCCTAGCACCTCACCCCACAAACTGGTCACTGATGCTCTATCTGGTGTACTACACTTCAGGACCCCGTCACTGCACCCAGTAACAAAGCAAACCACATGCACCAGTGACTTTTCAACTTCATGAATGTATCCCCGTCTCCATCTCTGTTCCCCTCCCCATTGTCCTTCCTCTCTTGTCCATCATAGATTGTAAGTCCCTCAGGGCAGGGACCTGTCTCTAGTTGTGACTGTTCAGCACCAGGCACATTGCGGGCACTACACACATTTTTATTTTTATCTATTTTAAAATTTGATATCCCCCTTCCTCCACACCATTTTTTACATTGTGAAAAATGACCATTCAGTCCTACTCTGTGTTTCCTGTCCTTTAATCAGTTATCAATCCATAGTAAGACGCTACTTCCTATCCCATGACTTTTTAATTTTATCAAGAGTCTTATGAGGGACCTTATCAAATGCTTTCTGGAAATCCAGGTACATTATATCTACCGGGTCTCCCTTGTCCACATGCTTATTTACACCCTCAAAAGAATTCCAACAGATTAGTGAGGCATGACTTACCTTTGATAAATCCATGTTAACTCTTCCCCATTAAGCCATGTTTATCAACATGCCCAGCGATTCTGTTCTGGATGATAGTTTCCACCATTTTGCCCAGCACAGACATCAGGCTTACTGGTCTGTAGTTTCCAGGATCAACTCTGGATCCTTTTATTTATCGGGGTTACATTTGCACCCTCCAGTCCCCAGGTACAGTGGCAGATTTTAGCGATAGGTTACGAATTACTAACAGTAGGTCTGCAATTTCATATTTCAGAACTCTGGGGTGAATACCATCNGGTACAGTGGCAGATTTTAGCGATATGTTACGAATTACTAACAGTAGGTCTGCAATTTCATATTTCAGAACTCTGGGGTGAATACCATCTGGTCCTGGTGATTTGTTAGTATCTCCCCAACATCCTCTGCAGTGAAGACCGAAGCAAATAACTCATTCAGCTTCTCTGCAATGTCCTTTTCCTCCCTAAGCACCCCTTTCACCACCTGGTCATCTAACGGCCCAACTGACTCTCTAGTAGGCTTCCTGCTTCTAGTTTTAGCATCTTTAGCAAGTTGCTCCTCAAATTCCTTTTTGGCCTGCCTGCCTTAACTTTTTACATCTACTTTGGCAACACTTATGCTCTTCCCTATTTACCTCATTGGGACTCTCCATATTATTTTTTTTAAAGGATGCCTTTTTGGTTCCCATTGCCTCCTTCACCTCACCATTTAGCCACGCAGGCAGACGTTTGGTCCTCTTCCTAGCTTTTTTAATTTTTAGAATGCATTTAATCCGAGCTTTCAAGATGGTGTTTTTAAATAGTCTCCATGTTACCTGTAGACATTTAATTCTTGTAACTGCTCCTTTAAGTTTCCCTGTAACTAGTTTCCTCATTTTTACATAGTTCCCCTTTCTAAAGTTATATGCTACTGCAGTGGTTTTATTTGGCATTTTCCCTCCTGTGAGTAATTTGATATTATGATCACTATTGCCCAGCGGCTTCAGCACCATTACCCCTCGCACTAAATCCTGCACTCCACTTAGGACTAGATCCAGAGTGGCTCCTTCTTTTGTTGGTTCCAGGAAGAGCTGCTTCAGGAAGCAGTCATTTATGACATCTAGATCCTGCCCTGAGAAGACATTTACCCAGTCAATAAGAGGGTACTGAAATCGCCAATTATTACTGCATTTCCGACTTTAGTAGCCTGTCTAATCTCCTTTAGCATTTCAGTCAGTCTCACTGTCCTGATCAGGAGGACAATAGTATAGGCCAAGCGCTATACGCTTCCCCATTATACATGGAATTTCTATCCACAGAAATTCCAGTACCGTTTGTTTCCTTTATAATATTAATCCTGCTTGACTCAATGTTGTCTCTGACAATATTGCACAACCCCACCACCAGCTTGATCTACTCTGTCATTTCAATATATTTTGTATCCTGGTAATACCGTGTCCCATTGGTTGTCCTCATTCCACCAGGTCTCAGATTCTTTTGATGTCTATATCCTTATTTAACACAATACACTATAATTCTTCCATCTTCCTTTTTAGACTTCTAGCATTCTTATGTAGACATTTAAGTGTATCCTTTTTATTTTTAATCTGTTTATTGTAAGTGACTGTTTTAGTTATTTGGGGATCAACAGAGTTTGACTGTTGCAAACGGATTTCCACCTGAGTTCTCTGGGGATATTAGGGTACCCCTGAAATAACGGCATCTTTTGCAGCTGCCTCAGCCTGACCCATGTGCTCCTCAGCACCTGTCGGCTTTCTCCCAGTTTTTAATTTAAGGACTGCTCTATCTCCTTTTTAACGTTTAGTACCAGCAGCCGGGTTTCCCTTTGGCTAAGGTGGAGCCCATTCCATCGGTATAGGCTCTCCCTTCCCCCAAAGGTTCCCCAGTTCCTAATGAATCTGAAGTCCTCTTCCCTGCACCATTGTCTCATTCATGCATTGAGACTCCGGAGCTCTGCCTGCCTCTGGGGTCCAGTGCGTGGAACTGGGAGCATTTCTGAGAATGCTACCCTCGAGGTTCTAGACTCCAATCTCCTACCTAGAAGCCTAAATTTAGCCTCCAGAACCACCCTGCTACTTTTTCCTGTCATTGGGCACCCACATGTACCACAACAACCGACTCCTCCCAAACACTCTCTAGAATTCTGTCTAGGTGACGTGTGAGGTCTGCTACCTTCGCACCAGGCAGGCAAGTTACCATGCGGTCCTCACGGCCACCAGCAACCCAGCTATCTACATTCCTAATAATTGAATCGCCAGCTACCATGGCTAGCCTATTCTCACCTCCCTGGAAGCCACCCCCTGGAGGCATATCCTTAGTGAAAGATGATAACACATCATCTGGAAGGCAGGTCACAGCTACAGGATCACTTCCTGCCATTCCAGTTTGATGCTATCCTTACTGGAGAACTTTCTCCTCCATAGCAGCAGAGAGGCTGCCGGAGTAGAGACGGGACCACTCTACAATGTCCCTGAAGGACTCATCTGTATACCTCTCTGTCTGCCTCAGGTCCTATAGCTCTGATCATCCAAGCGCAACTGTGGATCTAGGAGCACCCCTAGGCTTCGGACCGGAGATACCAGAGGAGGATGAATCCCATCTACAATGGGAGACTCTCCTTCCTTCAGACCACCAGCCCTACCAACCAGCATCACCTCCATCTTGTCGGGTTTCACCTTCAATCAACTCGCCCTCATCCAGTCCTCCTCAGCTGCCGGACACCGAGAGAGCACAGAGACTGCTGGGCCTGGGTCAGATGAAACTGAGAAGTAGAGCTGAGCATCATCAGCGTATTGATGGCACCGCACTCCAAACCCCCTCACGATCTCGCCCACCGACCGCATATGCACATTGAAAAGGAGGGGGACAGAATAGAACCCTGTGGCACTCCACACAGGAAGCCCTGGGTGGACAATGAAGAGTCCCCCAAGCATCTCCCAGCTAGGAAAGAATAGAACCATTGGAAAACGGTCCCGCTCACCCCAGCCAGATCGCATAGGCACGTCACCAATACCTCATGGTCAACAGTATCAAATGTCACTGAAAGATCTAATGATCAGCAGGGTCAAATTCCCCTGTCTAATTCAAGGAGCAGATCGTCGACCAAAGCCACAAGCACATTTCAGTGCCATAACCCGGATGAAAACCAGACTGCGACGTGTCTAGAAACCCAAGGCTGTCCAGATGCACCTGGAGCTGCTGAGCCACCGTCCACTCAATAACCTTCCCTAAAAAGGGGAAGTTAGAGACAGGTCGATAGCTGGCAGGGGAATCAGCGTCAAGCGAAGACTTTTTGTGCAGAGGCCAAACCCGAGCCTTGTTGAGGCAGTCCAGCAGCCTGCTCTCCCACAGGGAATTGTTGATTACCCCCACCAGCAACGGCCCCAATGTCTCCCAGGAGGTTTTCACCAACCAGGATGAGCACTGATCAAATTCACAAGTAGTGGCTCTAACAGCCCCAAGCACGCATGCCCTCTGCCCCCGCATCAGCAAACATCATCAGTTGAAACTTATCCCATAAAACTGGACAAGATGGGACAAACAACAGAAGCAGCAACAGTATTAATAAATAATAATAATTTCACTATCTCGCTCAAAAGTTTGAAGCGCTTAGCAAAAGCTGTAGTCAATTGGTTATACACTAAAGTATGTCATGTTCAGTTTACGGTCAGCCTCATTCATATCTCTAAATGCCTTGTGACAAGCGTCTAGGTTTCAGAAAACATAGAAACTGCTTCACAGTAGAGGTTGGGGAGGCAGGAGTTAAGGGGCTGATTTTGGCAGAGGAGTCAACTCCCCCTGATTTCCCCTTGGCTAGAGGTCTATCATATGGCTTGCAGGGACAGAAGTCTCATAACGTCACAAAACTTGCTCTATTCTCCATATGGTTTTTCAACCCCTGTCTTCCTCATTCATAATTCTTTGCATAGATCTATAGTTGCTTTTTTCCCTTTAAACTGCGTACAATGCATCATCCAGGTTGTATCCGAGCGATTTCAAATGAGTGCTAATTGCGAGTTAAAGCATTTCTTATTAATCACCACCATAAAATATGTTATACCTTTGTTTATTTTGCATTAATATTAATCCTCGTTGTAGACTACCAATTCAGCTGATTATAAAATTGTCATTAGAGAGTGTGGTCCAATTCCATAAGTCAGAATAAGAAAGCAGTTTGGAAATTTAGTTGTTATGCTGAACACAATATAGTGTGTTAATTCTAAAAGTGATGGCCCAGTGATCATTTTTTGAAGTCTACAACACAAATCCGCAAATGGTCCTGATTTTTACAGGGAGGATGTCCAGCACATTCTGAAAATTAAATACCTCAATGTTGTTTTCCTTTTGTGCTCAGATTATTTAAACCCAATGCAGGAGGTACTTGTTGAAGAACATTATAAACCAAGGGATCATAAGAAGATAAGAAGTGCCATACTGGGTCAGACCAATGGGTCTCAAACAGCTGCCACTCTCATTCGCTTCAGAGAAGTACCCACAGGTCATAATGGAGTGATCTAATACCTGTCGTTCATTCTAGAACCTGACAGTCAGAGGATAGTTTCCCCCTCCCCAACCTACTTGGCTAATAACCATTAATGGACCTAACCTCCAAGAACATATCCAATCCCTTTTTAAGCCCAGCTATAAGAAAGGTCTCAACTTTTGCGTGTCAGAGTGCCGTAGATAAATTTTTGTAGGGTCATGCCCAAAGCTTATTAGCACCCTGACCATTATCACTTATTGACCAGGAAAGAGATAATAGGCCTTTAATTAAGCCCTGGGTGAGGTCTATTAAGAGTGAGGAAGTTAGCACTCACTAGAGGTGAGGGTTTCTTGGAGAAGACGTACTAGCTCTATTAGTTAAGGGTCGTCAGGCTAGTAATCCCTAGAGGAAGGGTCCACCTAATGGAAATGGGGTCTCAATAAAGGGATAAGCACCCACAAAGGAAAGCTGGGCTAAGGTTTTGTTAACCTGGCAGTGGCAACTGTGTGGAATGCATGGCATATAGTACAGTGTGTGGTGAAGCAGAAGAGAGACTTCAGTGTGTTAAAGGGTGAACAAGGCTAATAGGCTGGCTCCTGCAGAAACTTCATTCCAGCAGGTTCTTCTGTTATACTTTCCCATTATGGGGATGGCTCAGAACACCCCCCTCTACTCTCCCCCCCCCTATACACACACTTGTCCTCTAGAATCATCTTTGACCCTGGTACCATTTATTAATGTGCAGTCATGATTCCTTTACACTTGCTTGTGACCCCTTTGAAAATCAAAATCTGCATGCTTAGAGCCTGTCTGTAACATCATGGTTCAGTGTTAGATCACAGGCCTGCACAATGACTCCCTTTGCAGGGCCTGGGTCGATTGAGATGAACTGGACAGTTCACATATCCCTTCAAGCTGTTGTTTGAGACTTCCTGCTGAGGCAAACAACACTGATGTGGATTATGTTAGTTTTTCATTTTTGAGGTTATGGGCTTTAGGTGAAAGAGACCCCTCCTGTACTGCAGCCCTTGGGAAAATTTAAAAGGGAAGGGCTGAAGTCTGGCTTATGTGAAGGGGTGTTATAGGTGTGCAGATGGTTTCCTAATAAAGTTTACATTTTGTTTTTTAATTATTATTTTTTTATAACAGGGGTTACAATATTGAGAGGACAAGAATCTTCCTTCCTAGCTCTGTGGCATTCTTCACTGAGTCACCTGATAAGAGGTTATTATACAGGACAAAAGAGTTTAGGGGCTGCAACCCCTGCATC
This sequence comes from Sphenodon punctatus, assembly GCA_003113815.1. Lineage (NCBI taxonomy): Eukaryota > Metazoa > Chordata > Lepidosauria > Sphenodontia > Sphenodontidae > Sphenodon > Sphenodon punctatus. Next base: position 970,516 of record QEPC01000099.1, read on the forward strand.
TGTTCAGACAAGCACAGCTGCAGGTTAAACAGTCCCCATCCATCCAAGCAAACATGCTTGCTCAGAAAGGTAATAGCATGACGTTTTGCCAAGTTGCTACAGCCCCTCTACTTGTGGGAACAAAAGTGACAGTGTGGAGAGTTAAAGGGTTATTGCCCCTGATTAGGTAATTATGTGGACAAATCCTCATTTTGGACAGCTGTAACTCCATTGATCCTAAAGATAAGGGAAATAGCCCAATGATAATTTGCTTTTCTTTATAAACCACCACCACCAGCTTTGCTGCATGCACGTTCCACTTCCCAACTAGCAGATCTCCAAATGGTTATTATTACAGCTCAATTGACAGGGGAAAGATCCTGCTACACTTGGAATCTGACAGCAACCCCCATAAACAGCAGACAAGGTTAGCAAACATAACAGGGGCTAAAATGTAACTGTACAGATTACTGAAAAATGCTCCCAAACATTCCCGTGATAATTTAAAGCCCTAGAAAAGAAAGGAGAGGGGAAGTATCTACTGGCTGGAAGGACCAGGGGGAATTAACATAAACATTTATAGCTACTGCCCTCTTCCTCACACCTATTACTGAGCTACCTAGTCTTTCAGGAAGATTTTTGGTTTAACGACTAGTAGTGAGGCCCCTGCAAGCTTCTCATCTGACACACCTGGACAGAGTTGCCACCAACTGAGGCAGTGTTCTTAAAAGTTTGACTTCCCTAATTGTTACATCTTCTAGCTGCATGATTTTCTTTCTTTTACACCATGGTCAGAACCAAAACCAAAATAAAATACCAAACCACAACAACAAAAAAGATACCCTTGTAAGGTTCTCGGTTTCCACATGATGGGGCTTTAATGCTGATGAAAGCAAGTGAATAACAGCACTGGTTTCAGCCAGCCATCGGTTCTGGAACCCCTCTGCACTTCTCTTCAGTAAAGACATGCCTCTGTGGTAAAGACCATTTGTGCTCTCTTACAAACGCCTTCAGTTATTTTGTTCCAAGAACTGCCACCCAATGAGATGATCAACAAATCACTGAGATTTCACAACTCTCCAATTCCCAAGGAAAGCAGAAACTGTAATAAGGGACGAAGATGAAACCAATACATGGAAACCTAGATGACTGCGCTCTAGAGCTGTGTTGGCTCTGCAAGGAACCTTTGAAATATCTTAATCTTTCCCCTGCACCTGGAGCAGCTTCTTAGGGACACTAGGATGAACGTATCATTCCTCCATGAGTTGGGAAGAAACTCTTACCTCACTATGTGGCCTATTGTCATTGGCAGCTAATAATGTCACCAACCAATAATCAGGAACTGTACAATCAAAAGAATATGGCTTTAGATCTCATCTAGTACATGTTAGAAAGTGCTGCACACTTTCAGCCAGCCCACACAGTGTATTGGATAACACTAGGTGGGAAAATTCTGCCGTACTGTGCACATCCAGCTGAACCTCTGCAGAACTAAGATGATACGGTCCAATTCCCACACCGTTCTGTTCTGGCAAAGCATATGGGAAATAACAGTAACTCAAATGAAGGAGAGCAGCACTTCCACCTTACTCTTCTTAAAGCCATGCCCCCACTCCATCTACTCATCCAGCTACCAGGAAACTCAATTGCCAGCAGAGAGGCATAGGGACAGTCTCTTACAACCTACAGATCAGTAGCCACACTGCAGGGATCACAAGGGGCTGAAACTGAGGAGATTGTCACTTATCACCCAAATTGGGGCAGGGGGTCTCCTTTTACCTTACCATCCATGCTAACGACTGATGTTCCTTTCAATTAGTTACAGACTTGGGGTGGACCTGAAGAAAGAGTCTGCCCTGAGTGCCAAGAGAAGGCCTTCTTCAAGACTCACTGGACAAATATCCTGTTGTCCTGATCCCTCTCTTTCACAGTGTTTGGGCTTTTGGACTTTGTAAGGAGCCCACTTTCCTCTTCCTGACAAACTGTTCCCCACTAAAACCAATAAATGCCATCCCCCTCCCCCTGGAGCCTGCTACCTGTTTGTTGACTCTAGGGAAAAGACAAAAGCAACAACAGTAACTAACCACTCAGAGATACCAGCAAGAAAGGCTCACCTCACAGCCAGGAACAATGAGATATTCATTCCAATGTCCAAGGACTCTGGTATCCCTTCCTCACCATTCTCAGCAAAGGAGTGTGGGGGAGGGGATAAGAAAAGTAACCAAGAATGTGAACTGGATGGGTGTGTACAGAAAGGGAGGTTGTGAAAGAGGGGAGAGGGGGAATCAAGAACGTAGACTGCAGAGGGCGTGAAATGGAAGGGATAGGTATTAGAAGTAACAAAATATTGGAAACCTTTCCACCACCCCTAATCTGCAGGAGTATAAAAATGATGTGAACACCTCTAGTTCCAATCCAGCAAGCACTCACACACAGGAAAACACATTTGCACACAAATACCCTCCTTCACTCTGTGTGCGTGCAGATATGGAAGCATATTTGCCACACTGGGATCTTACACAGGTTTGCCATAAAAAATGTCACCTTGGTAGCATTTTGGCACTTACCTTTTGGTCCTGACACAGCCCAAGTAAAGGGGGAGCTCAGGTCTAGACAAATAAAGTTCATTTTAGCTCAGTATAAAGGACTTGACCTTCTACTCATCACCTGGCTAATTAGAACTTTCTAAAGGCATGCTCAACCTGGTTAATCACAACCAGGTCACCTGGATAATCACAACTCTCTAAGGGCATGCTCACCCAATTACTTGTTCTCCAGGGGAAGGGGATGGGCAGAGAGCCCCAGCATGGTTCACATATTACTGCTCTCCACACAGTTGCCCTAGGATGGGTTTATGTGAACATGGTGTACCCAGGTGACTGAATCCTGTTTTTCCCCCATGGAAAGCAGAACTTCTGGGGAATGTTGTCCACTATACGGGCTATGCATTGTCTGAGAGCACTCAGGGTAGATTGTGAAGCAGCCTGGGGAAAACTATAAAATGTATTTTATATTTTTTTTTACTCTTTTGTGTTTTTGCTTTTGTAAGCCGCCCTGAGCCTTTGTGAAGAGTAGGATATAAATTTTAATAAATCAATCAATATTCTACTGAGAATTTGGGCAAGGATAAGGAAATTGACAGGAAATTGATCCCGGTCCCTAAACTCACGAGATTGCTCATGAGGAAAAAAAACATGTGCACACATTCAGCCCTAATGAAGAATTAAAGAGTATCCAGGGTAGTGAAGCATTAAAATCTTCCATGAATGAATACACATAGAAAGTGAAAGCCATGCCTGACCCTCTTTGACCCTGTTCTAGAGAACATGGCTTAGACTCAGCATAGGATGAGGTCCTCAGTCTAGACAGGACACAGGCATATGCTTGCGTATATGAGCCAAGACAGTTTGTGACCCTAGGAAAGTGAAAGCATTTTCCCAATCGCAGTCTAAAATAAGGCCAAGTCATGCTTATGGCAACAGCATTACTTCCATTTTGATTAAAGGCAGTGGATTGTGCATGCGCAAGGTGACCACCAGGCCGTTGTGCGCATGCCCCAAATGGTCACCATCCTTAGCCAACATGGACACAATGCTATTGCTACCATTTTTATTTATTTATTTATAAATATTTTTTAGCCACCCCCTCATGCCTACGGCATCTCGGGGCGGCTTACAACAATGAACAAATGCAATAAAATTCCATAAAAACAATGTTTAAAAAAACAGCTTCATCAATAATTTATTTATTTTTATTTTATTTTATCGCATTTATACTCTGCCCCTCCTGAAACAGCTCGGGATGGCTAACAATATCAAAAATAAAAACACAATTGTAAAACATTTTAAAACACTCAAAGTCAACAATTAAAACACGGCTAGGGAACATTAAAAAAAAAAAGTTTAAAAACAATATCGCATATCCAACCCCCCCAAAACTACCCCACCGTCCTCACCTCCCATCCGAAGGCCTGGGCGAACAGCCAGGTCTTGCAGGCTTGAAAGATGTGCATTCTAACAGCAGAATTAGGAGACCTGGAGCCAGGCGGGCTTCCTCCGGGAGGGAGTTCCAGAGTCGCGGCCCGGCCACCGAGAACACCCTCGCCATTGTAGCCCCCCGTCTCACCCAGGGGACCTTCAAGAAGGTGCCCCCAGTGGACTGAAGGGATCACTCTGAGGCACAGAGGGTGAGGTGGTCCCCGAGGTATGAGAGGCCCAGACCGTGCAGGGCTTTGTAGATCAATACCAACACCTTGAATCTGGCTCGGTACACTATAGGCAGCCAGTGCAGAGCACGGAGCACTGGTGTTATGTGCTCCCATCGCCCAGTCCCCATAAGGAGACGGGCCGCCACGTTCTGCACCAGCTGCAGCCTCTGAACCAGAAACAAGGGAAGCCCCATGTAGAATGCATTGCAGTAGTCCAGCCTTGAGGTGATGAAGGCATGGATAAGAGTGGCCAGGTCGGGCCTGGAAATGTATGGACACAGCCTCTGTACCAGATACAGCTGGCGGAAGGAGGTCTTAGCCCCCACCTCCACCTGCCGATCCAGATGGAGACCCGACACACACCCCCACAAGGGGGGCCAGAACCTCCCCCGCCCTCCCCACCACCAACACCTCCGTCTTATCGGGATTTAGTTTCAGTCTGTTCTGCCTCATCCAATACGCCAAGGCCTCCAAACATTGGGAAAGAAATGAGACAGCAGGACCTGGGTCAGTTGAAAAAGAGAGGTACAGCTGAGTATCATCAGCATATTGGTGACATCGCACCCCGAACCCTCTCACCATCTCCTCCAGGGGCTGCATATACACATTAAACAATAACGGAGGCAAGATCGAACCTTGCGGAACGCCGCAGGATAAGGCCCTTTGCTTAACGGCAGCAGCCATTTTCACATTCACCATCCAGCCCTGTGGCCACTGCACATGCACAATGTTTTTTTATTTTTATTCATTTTATTATTGCCTGAGAATTTATCAGGCATCAGGAGAACTTCCATTTGGTTGAGAGGTCTCATTTTAGTGAAATCTTGTTTCAGCCCTATTCTATACACTACCCATTCATCAGAGGTCTAAAACTCTTCAGGAAGATTACATTTTTGATTCCAGGATCTTTGGCTCAGTAAATTACTCCTAGCAACTAGTAGTGTATAGTTATCTACCTTCCCTTTGGATCCACCTCTTTACATGACCCAGAAACCATCAGCCTTTCTTCCTATCCAACCACATACTGGTATCAGCCACTTGCCAAGTCATCTCATGCCATTTCCTTCAACCCGCCTTCTCTTTTCTGGTTTCCAGGTAATGTGTCCCAAGAATCAGCTAGGGAAGTCTGAGAATGGAAACATGCAAGTTGGGCTAAAGTATATTCCAGACCAAACTCATGGCATGATCTCGATCTCTCTCTTCTTAAATTGCATCCCCAGCTAACTGTAACAGTGCATCCTGCTTCTTAACTGCAATGCCCCCTGTACTGCAAAGGTGCAAAAATCCATGTCACATTTCTTGCTTTGTCAGAAATCAGTGATTGACTGCACATGTGGATTTCTACAGACCCAGACCTGGACTTGCAGAAATATCATCAAATGTGCATTCTAACAGCAGAATTAGAAGCCTGGGTAATCATTGTGGAACCCACACAGTGTAAAGTAGGGGTAGCCAGACTTATGGTGCATGCAATTTACTTGATCCAGGTGTCCACCTCAGATGATCTACCTCTTGCTGGCTCTGGTGCTCCAGGCTGGAATCTCTCCCACTGGCTTCTGCCTCTAAACCACCTCAGCAACTGGTCTCAGGATTGGAGTGGAGTACTAGCCTTTAGAGAGAGTCTTCCTTGCAGCAGTACAGAAGCTCTCCTAAACCTTTCTTCCCCAGAGACACTCCATGGGGTACAAGTCTTGTTCTCCTCATAGGTGATCACTTAGAGCCCGGTCTTCCTCCCCACACTGTTACCTACTGGCGACTGGCACGTGAGACTTATCAATAGATCACGATCAACCCCTTGGCCTTCGCTGGTGTAAAGCCTGCAGAGGTTCTGCGGGCACACTTGCAGAAACCGGGGTTTGTCAGCTGCATATATCTCACTATATGCAGCTCAATCTTAGATCAATTTGCCTCTACATTTATTTTACAAAATCAGATAAGAATTGACTTCCCTGCTTGCCTAAGGACTGATAATACATTTAATATTAGCAGTAAAATGGTTTTCTTTTCCTAAAATACCATAATTAAAATTTCTACATTACTTCAGGGGGAAAGCATGTTCTAGTCTCCTGCCTGATGCTCATGCACAAACTCACAGGCAGCTTCTTTATTGCAAAGAATATGTAAAAAAAGCAAGAAGGAAAAATAAAGGGTATTAACAAATGAGATGGTAGCTCACATCACATGGGTGTCCACCTTCCCATTTATTAGATGGTCGCCTCCACTGGTCACATGACTACCACCCATCAGACATGCAGCTCCTACTCATGGTGGGGTCGTGGAGCGGGCGAATGTGTCCCCACGTCTGCATCCTGTCAGTTAAGTTGTGTGAAGCCTCTGCGTGTATAGGTCCACCGGCTCCATTGAGCAGAGGTTCTTTTTCTAGTCATGAACACTGGAGTGATGTATGAGACTACCTGGGAGCAGTGATGTGTGGCGGAAAATTTTCCATGGAACATTTTCCACTACCATTCTTTTTCTGTGGAAAATTTTCAAGGGCTATAGAAAATTTTGCACAGGAAAATGTTCTGCTTCAAAAAAATGTGTATGCAAATCAGTATTAATGCAAATAAGAAACTTTGCATGGGAAAATTTTCCAGAAAACCCACATCACTGGAAGCATTGCATAATTTTTATGAAAATTATTCATACATTTGCATAGATTAAGTCTTCCCTCTGCAATTCACTTTAATTCAGTTCTATGGAAATTGACATAATGAATCCATTTCCCACCCCAGTTTGACCCTGCTTTAATTCAATTCACTTATTGCACTTACTGTAGCAGCTTATTTATTAATTAAATTTTTACTCCACATCCTCCCGCACAATGGTGGCTCGGAGCAGCAACAACATATAAAGATACAAGAAAATATATAAAACAAAGTATTATAATTTTAAAATTACTAAAAAGGCTAAAAGCTAAAGGCAATAAAAATACCACACTGAACCCCCCCCCCTTCCCCAAAGGTCCGGCGGAACAACCAGGTCTTACATGATCTTCGGAAAGAGGGGAGGTCTGGGGATAAACGGGCCTCCATCAGGAGGGAGTTCCACAGCCTAGGTGCGGCAACAGAGAACGCCCTCCCCACCGTTGCCACCTGGAATACCCGGGGGACCTCGAGTTGGGTGCCCCGGCTGACTGCAGGGGCCGCGAAATAACCTGGGGCCTGAGGCGTCTCACAGATAAGCAGGTCCCAAGCCATTTAGGGATTTAAAGGTCATTACCAACACTTTGAATTGGGCCCGGTAGACTAGAGGCAGCCAGTGCAGAGAACAGAGCACAGGTGTAATGTGCTCACGGTGACCCGTACCCGTTAGGAGACGAGGCGCTGCATTCTGCACCAGCTGCAGCCTCTGAACCGTCTTCAAATGTAGCCCCATGTAGAGTGCATTATGACTGGAAGCCTCATGTGTGAAAGTGCTCCTGAGCACTACTGCCAGCTGGCTTGGTGAACATTTTCACACATTCCCTGAGCACTCTAGGGCTCCCAAGCACCGGGTTAAGAATCTCTGCGAGAGGAGTCACAGGCAAAAAATGTAGAGCATTCTAATGAGTGACCACTTGCGGCCCCTCTCTCCACTCTCGCTGACATGCACATAATGCCCACCTTAAAAGCCCACCGCACTATGTTCCCAGCTCTTCCTGGTTGGCAGTACATGCACGAAGCTTGCTCTTTCAAAGCTGTTGCATTCTCTGTAAAGACTTGCAGAGGATTACCCATGACCTGTACCATGGCTCAAACTGACATCCAGGCAACAACCAGCACCACTACCCCACCAATGTCCAATCTCAGTCACTTCCACCTACTGATCCACTTGCCAACAATGTATTCCCTGAACTGAGGAAGAGACCAAGGCATTCATCAATATATGGGTGGAGCAAAAGATCAAATATGCCCTGGTGACGTGCTACAGGAATGAGGTAGCGTTCCAAGAGATCTCAGTCCAAATGACACAGCAAGGCTACACCCAGGACATGAAACACTGCCAGAAGTGGGCCAAGGACTTGAGGCGTGGATACAAAGAGATGTGCAACAACAATTTTGCCTCTGACCGCAGTAGGCAACATCACCCTATTACGAGCTCCTTGACCGGTTCCTCTGTGTGGTTGGAGCCATTGCTTCATCCCACTTGATGGCTATGCCTTCACAAGGGACCAGAAGCAGGTGGCTACGGCTCACCCACTACAACTGCTCCCGCTGCAACTGCTCCCACTTCCACCACAAAAGTCGACATCCCTGGAGATAGCACGCATCAATGCAGACAAGGACACCATGACTCTCATGGTGTATCACCTCCAGCTAGAGAGCCAGCCCTTATTCAAGGAGCCACCTGAGGTTCTGCTCAAGGGCAAGGAGGACCCGGATGGCACCTCTTTAGAGGAAGTGGTGGAGGCGGAGGAGAATGGTAAGTTAATGCACTTGGGGGGAGGCTGCATTTAGACAGTTGCATGATAAAGGCTTCCATTTATTATGTTCTTTATTTTTTTATATAGCTGAGTTGAGAAGGAAATACTGACCTTTCGGGAGCACTTGCGAGAGTTCTTTGTTAGTATGTCAGTCTCCAGTGATTCTGCGCTTCTGACATTGTAGATATTAGGTCCTGTGATTTTCTGTATTTTGCCTTCAACTTCATCACTTTCCGGCAATTTTTCATCACTTTCAAGCAATTTTGTCATTTTTTGTCACTTTCTGGGACTTTTAAGGCAGATTTATGATAGTTTTATGGCACTTTTACGGCAATTTCCAGACCTTCCCCATTACGTTTGTCTCTCCTCAGCCCCTCAGGGTGCTTGGGATTGGCCCCGTAGCAGCTCTGTTCAATTCATGAAAAATAGTAACAAATGGCAAAAACAGCAGAAAAACTGGTAAATTTCCAAATTGTGCAAATTACCTGTTTCCGATAGAAACAGCATTCTCAGAGAGTTGTTTCAGACCTAATTTGTTTACTATTTTGCCAGGGGACCAGGAGAACACAAAGGAGGAAGAAAGTTGCCCAGAAACAGCTCCATATGATGGAAACAGTATAGCTGGGAGAGCACCATTGCAGACTGGCATGGGGTGGAAGCCAGGATGCCAGGATTTGAACCCTGGCTTCCCAGAACCAAGTCCAACATCTTATCCACCACACTGGCCCTCTAGGGCTGCGTTCTCACCTGTGGCAGTGGTGGCAGCAACAGCGGGAGGGGCGAGGGAAGACGCAGCAGTGCAGAGGAGCTGGCTGATGGGAGAAGAGCCGGTGCAAACGGGGATCTGCCATGGCTTCTCTCGCACACGTCAGGGTGTGCAGCAGATCCCGGTTCACTCTTTTCCCGTCGGCCAGCTCCTCCGCGCTGCCGTGTCTTCCCTCGCCCCTCCTGCTGCTGCCACTGCCACTGCAGGTGGGAACGCAGCCCCAGTTGAGAGGGTGTAACTTGCCCAAGGTCACTCACTGAGTTCATGGCTAGAGCGGAATTTGAACCCTGGTTTCCCAGGTCCAAATCAAGCACCTTATCCAGTACACCATGGTGACTCTCTCTTTTAGAAATATACATTCTGTGGGGGTATATTTCTGAAAATGAGGTGGGATTTTTACCCAGGGAGTGGTCCAATTATTTTAAGCAAATGAAATCAGATAAAATCAAAATCACTTGGAGAGATTTTAAAGAAATACCTATGGTATTCAAAAGTACAGATCTCTATTTGTCCTTTACAGGTTTTTGAAATTCAAACCTATGGATTAATTATCCTTTTAGTATGTATTACTCAATGGAACTTTTTTTTTTAAAAAAAAACAAACATTAGTTTATTTTCATGTTTCTCAAAACATTGATTTTTTTAGGAAATTGATTTTCCAAGTAACCCTGAAAACAAAAATTAATGAAGACCAATTGTCATAATAATGAAAGACGCTCATTATATTGTGTAAAACATCAAAATTTATTAATTTCTGTAACATTTTCCACTTATACATTTTCTCATATTCAAAGCAAACCATCTCATTAAAATAGAAAACAGCAGAATGAATCCTGCTGAAACATCCTGTACCATTACCATTGCTTGTTAAGTGTTTCCAACTTTTACAATTATACTTTCATTGCCACTATTTCAAGGAATTGTAGAATACAACATCCTTACTTAACGTATCTGAACACTCTCAGGTAGTAGCTTCAATTAGCTATGGGAAAGCGTTTTTGTTTACCGTGTACTTGCCGCCTGGTCCCACATATACCTGCCCGAGGAAGAGCCCCGTAACTCACGTTAATAATAAAATAAAATTTAAAATGTAAAAAAATAAAAATAAATTACCACCTTATCCACTTTGGGTGTTTTTAGATGGACAGGCTGCCCTGGTGCTGGCTGCATCCGAGTGGCCTGTCCATCTAAAAGGTGCCCTGCCAGGTGTGCACGTGGAGGGCCGCCAAAAGAGCTGGCAGGACAAACCTGGAGCACCAGCACAAAGAGGAGCAGTGGTCCATTTAATGTATGTACTCAGAGGCAGATGAGTTGTGTATATTTTTCTGGGGAATTTCCATCGTTTATGTGGTCCTCTGCTGAGCCAGTAACCCTCTGTACTTCTTCCCTTGTGCATTCCTCACAAAACACAACTTTTCTTGTTATTCCAGTCCTTCTCCCAGTCCCGACTCCCCACTGTAAATTTCCACCAAATTCCAAGGGAGGGAGATTAGGGCAGGAGAGGACATATTTGACACCAGTTTCCCCATGCTCATGCGAATGGTGATGAATGGAGGTATTTATTCCAGAGTAAAAGCCCTGTTTTTATTATCCTCACAAGGACACACCCGAGTAGTTTTGTACAGTCAGGGCAGCCCTTACAACAGGGTGACCCAGCATAACTGCCCTGAACCCTGCTATTTTCTCTAGTTTCAGGGGCCCTGCTGTGTCACTCTTTTTCACCAGGGGCAGGGTGCAGGGCCACTACTCCTTCCCGAGTGGAGGGGGGGCGGTGACAATCCCAACCACCTCCAGAGTCCTGCAGACTGTGCCCCCAAGGGGGCAGAGCCACAGAGGAAGGAGTGGGGCCACCAGGAACCCTACATTTTATCTCCGCTGAGCTTCAAAAATTCTAAAGCTGGCCCTGTGTACAATCCAGGAGACATGGATGGGATAGCTGAAGAGTACAAGACTTTCTTCTTCAAAGTGGCAAGTATGTTAGAGTGCTCTGAACCTTGTTCCATCATGCCCAAAAGGGCAACAAGTAAAAACAATTCATTGGTACTTGGGCACCTAGCTCTTTTGCACTCCTTTACCCTTAAAGCCACCCGATGCCAATCTACACTGCTAAATAAGCAACCTGTTGTGTTATGTAGCTCTCTTCAGCATAAAACAAATCAAGGTCCACCGAGTTAAAAAGGGAGTGCTCTGGAGTAAGTGGCTTATGGACTGTGGCCCAAGTCAAACCAAAACCTTTTAGCTCATGAAAATTCCATCAACTATTGGTTATGAGTGACCTGAATGTGGTGGATTTCTGCCTTAAAATGCAATGTTCTGTGTTCTAAAGCTGTAGTAGAAAATGCTGCAACTTAAAATCTTTCGCCTTCATCCGCGTTTTAAGAATGAAAGACATTGCTAGATACATGCTATAAAGATGCTATACACGGAATGGTTTACCGTGTTGGTACCAAATATAAGATTTAGAGACCAAGTCGTTCAGATGATATATTTTAAGCTGGTCCAATAAAAGACACCAGCTTAACTATTTTACCTCCAAACACATGCTGCCACTCCAATAAGGCAGCAAACTTGAGAATTTCTCCACCTCTACCTGTTACAATAGAACGGATTTAGCGCATGCTGAGACATGCTTTGTCAATAAGCTATCAATTTATTTCTCATTGCTAGTAAACTTATCTGATGTAAAAAATACAGGTCTGAACAATCGAGTGCCCCAGAAAGCAAGTTCTTTATATTAGTTCAGCAGCCTCTAGGAAATAAGAATTGTTCAAAAATGGACTCCAGTCTTAATTTAACATTCCAAAGGCTTTTCAGCTGCATACGTTTTAACTATTCAATTTTAAATGTTTATAACATTTTTCATTTTGTTTACGTTTTAAAAAAACATTATTAAAGTAGTTATAGATTTATTTCAGAAGCATTTGGGGTTTTTGTTTTGTTTTTTGTTTTAAAAGGGCTGCAACCTGATTAAGGAATTCTTAGTTGATTAATCTGTAGGATTTTAGTCAATTAATAATCAATTAAAATTTGCATAGGATTTACATAATTTACATACATCATGTAAAGGTGACTAATTCACCAGTTTTGAGTGACAAGAAATACGTATTGATCATTAAAGAGCATTTTTATTTCACTTTCTGCTGTGTGGCTGGTTCTTTTTTTAATAATAAAAATAAAAATCAGTTTTTGCAAGAAAGTTTGAAAAGGGCAGATGTTCCTTTGGACACAGGACATCCTCTCTGCTGTCCTGCTCTTGCCACCAGCACAACCAAGCCTTGAAGCCATGGGTATCACAGGCCAGAAGCCCCCTGGGGCAGAGACTCTGATCCCCTGTTCATGTGAACAAGCTTTTCAGAGGTGATTAGCCAAGAGGAACTGTCACAGGGCTGGAACCCCTGCTCTCACCCATGTGTTAACTTGCAGCTGTGCTTTTCTTAACAGCTCCATCCTTGGAATAACCACACTTGTTAAAAGAGCAGTAACAGCCACTCCCCTTTTGCCTCACTACAACCCCTCTTTTGGGTCATGTGCACACACACACACACACACACACACACACACACACACAGACAGGACAAGCTCGCAAGTTGCATGCCCACAAAGCATGAAAAACCCCTCGCTGGCACCTCCAACTCTTGGTGTGTAAAGCGCACCACATCACACTGTCCAGGGAGATCCTCTCTCCCACAGAAAGGGGAAGGCAGTGCCCTGTTCAGTCATCCATCACTGAAGTGGGGGGCAGAGGATTTTTTTTGGTGTGTAAGTCCAGAGTATCCAGGGCAGGGGGGTTCCTCAAAGAAGGGGGTCAATCCCCCCCATTCACCCAAGAAAAGGGTCGATGCCGCCACTCAAGGAATGGCTTTGTCTGCCTGTCTCTGCCATGGGGGGGGGACGGGACACCCCCTTCCCCACGGAACGAGACCCTGCAAAAGAGGCACTAAGTCAGAGCTGCTCCACTGGTCCCCCGGGCCCTAAGAATCCTTCCTCCCACCACCCACTTTCTTTCCCCCGTCTCAGTGGGTCTCACCTTCCAGAGTGCAGCAGCCACCGGGGAGGGGCAGTAGCCCCTGGGTAGGCTGCAGCCATCGCAGGGTCTGGGACCCGGTGGGGTGGAGGGGCAATCCTGGGGCATTGTGGGAGACACAGACTCTGGGCAGGGAAGAGGAGAGGGGGTGTCTTGGGCTGCAATCCTGGCTCCTCGGGCGGGTTCAATAAGCTCAAGGCTCCTGGTGCTGGCCGGGCTGGCTCAGTCCCAGCGCTGGATGGGCGCTCCAGGCTGCAGCTGTCCAAACTCTCTGGGTCCTGGGGAATCCCGGCTGCCGCCATTCTAGTATTCCTTAAAGGTCCCGAGGGAGTTCCAAGCTCTTGGTAGATCAATAAAGCTTAAAAACCAGGGGTGGGGTTTGAATGAGGCCAGGAGTCAAGAGGAAGCTCAAAGCTCCTGGCAGATCAATCAAGTTTAAAAACTCTCAGACACAGACTGTGGTGGCAAAAAAGGCGAGCACAATTAATCAGAAGCCAATTTTTAATCAAGAGGTGAGCAATCAATCGATTTAAGGTTGCAGCCCTAGGGTTTTTTTTTTGTTTTGTTTTTTTTTAAAAAAACTCTGGTAACTATTTTTATAACCATAGTCACTGCAAGTCCTTGCAGGACCAGAACCATAGGGCCGTGGGGAGGTCCCTGCAGGGGTGCAGTCCAAAGGGATTGAGCAAAGCTTCAACAAGTATCTGGCACTTTGTGTGGTCAAGTGGCTAGTCCCCTTCACCGGCGCAATGGCGGCAACGGGGCATTTGTCGAGCCCCCGTCATGACAGGCGGCTCAGACCGGAACTAAAGGGGGGCCTGGTGCAGCACGTTAGAGTGTGACCTGCTGGAGAAGGAAGCCCAGCAACACGCCGGGGGCGCATGCACAGAGCCGACGCGCTGAGGAATTGAACGGACCCCGTCCTTTGGAGGAAGGGCAGAGCCATTCTGGCCACGTGGAGCGGCATTCGGTCCAGGACGTGTTTGAGGCAGCAGCAAGTACCCCTTGCTGCTGTGCCTAACCAAGTCACCGGCAAAGGTCGAGATGGGGCGCACAAAAAGAAAGGAGCAGCCGTAAAGGAGTCAGCCAGTATGGGGCCAGCCCCCGACAGCCGCCAGTAACCCCGAGGGCGGGATCGCGAGGGGAGCGGAGGGGGATGCAGCCCCATCCAGGGCTGAGTTAGTAGAGCGCCTCGCCATATGCGAGGCCATGCTGTGGGCCCACGGCCCAACGCCAGCACAGGCCTTATCAGGTGCCCCCATTCTGGAACCAGCCCCCTGGTTGGGGAGCATGGCCCTCAGGGACACAGTGGGGCCTACGGGCCTTCCCTGGGACAGGCCCAGTGGAATGTGGAGGCGCAGAGCCCCCTCTCCCCCCCGATGGAAAGACTTAGGCAGGGCACTAGGGTGGTTACACACACAGCCCACCCACTTCAGGGAAGAGGGAGGATCAGGGGCAGCAAGACTTTTAGGAAGGTCCGGGCAGGCGCAAGCGGAGCCAGCAAGGGAAGGGATACGTTAACCCCCTTTCCAACAGGTGGGATCAGGACAGGAGGCCCCCATCCCCGTATATGACCAGGGGCAGGCGACTCAGGAGAGGAGTGGCGGCATGGTGGCGCAGGCACAATATGTGGCCAGTCCAATGCCCCCGATAAATACACCCGGGGATAGGGGGGATCAATTAGATCCACTGAGGGTCCCTGGCCTGGCCCACTACCGGTTCCAGAGGGTGGGGAGGTTACCCCCAGCTGCACTGGGAGCGCCAGCAATACCCCCAGGCGACCCAATCGGGCACCATGAGCCCAGCGGGACATCCTTTTCACCAGATTATGAACCCCCAGTGTCACAGAGGCGAATGGAAGGATCTGACCAAGAGGGGACGAGCGCTGACTACACCATGTGGCAGAGGATCATCGCTCTGGAGAATGCGCTGCGGGGGACCCCACCTGGGCAGGAACACAGGAGCAGCACCATGAGACCCGATGAGAGCGGACCGCAGGTGGAAGTCGCACATGGTGAGGCCAACACACACGGGGAGCAGGTATCCGCCACCATGGGGAGGGTGCAGTGGTCCCCCATTAGTATGGAGGAGATAGGACCAACTTTCAGTGAAAGGGGGCAGACGATCCCATATAGGCCCATGCAAGAAGAAACGAGAAGTCAGGCAGGGTTGCCCCAACCAATGTCGGCCGCATGGTCCCAAGACCCTACAGGGCCACGGCTGTTGAAGGTAGATGGAGCTTGGGCATGGGTCTTCCCAGCTATGCCTCCAATGGGAGGGACCAGGGTGATCTCGTCACCAACAAGTTGCGAACCAGCAGGGAGCGTGATTACCGGAACGCCCCTACCTCCCCCCCCCAGACCAAACCCAGCACAACCCGGGATCACGGCCGGAACTTCACCGGTGATCCACCCACCGGGTGGGGTTATTGTAGATGTAGCAGCGCCATTTGGGAGCCACCTAACAATGGCAACCAAAGAAAAGATATGGCATGGGGAACATGTAGATCTGTATGCGCTGTTGTTCAGTGATCCAATAAGTGGATCATTCTGAACCAGAAGGCGAGAAAGACAAAGAAAAATTTCGGCACCCCAAAGCCGACAGGAATTGGGCAAACTGGACCTCCACATTCGCAGTATATATGGGGGTCATAATGCAGGCAGATCCCGGGCGTGGTTTGGAGCTTCATAAATATGCGGACATAGTCCGCAGAGCCCACGGGACTGGTCCCCCAGGTGCTTGGCTGTGCTATGACAAAGCGTTTCGTAATAGGGCGGACAACACGCCAGGCCTGCGTTGGGACAACCACGTCCCGGATATATGGCTGGAATGCATGGTTGATGTCATGAAGGCACCCAGGTCTGACAGCAGGCACCCCCTAGTATGAGGAGGCATAGCTCTAGCTAACGAACCATACCGGGAGGAAAGTCGTAGAAGGGGACAAGGTGGACCTGGCCCATGCTGGGAATTCAACAAAATAGGCAGGTGCAATTGCCAACAGTGTAGGTTTCGCCACGTGTGCTCCAGTTGGGGGGGGGGGCATCCTGAGAGCACGTGTTATCGGCCCCTACAAAAGGGTGGTGGAGGCTGTTATGGACCAGGAGGCGGAACTGGCAAAGCAAACCAGGGAACAGCCCCAGGGTCCCGCCCTCAAAAAAGGGCCGACACCAATTTGGGTTGATGCCTTGGAGAAGGCCCTACAGGCGCACCCCAATAGGGCCGAAGTAGAATACGTGGTGCAAGGTTTCAGAAACGGTTTCATAATACCAGCCAGCCCAGTACAGCATCTAGCACACGTTAAAAACCTTAAATCCATAACCGGGCACGAAGACCTAGTAAAAAAGAAAATAGAGAAAGAGGTGGCTGAAGGCAGAGTCGCAGGCCCTTTTCGAAAGCCCCCCTATGCATGACCTGGTCTTGTCTCCCTTGGGGATAGTACTCAAGAAGGGTCAAGGAGAATTCCGGATGATCCATCACCTCTCCCACCCTCAGGGCGTCTCGGTAAACAATGCAATACCAAAGAATTGGCGACAATCAGGTATGCATCCTTTGACCAGGCAGTATAGAAGGCAAGGAATATGGGAAAGGGTGCACTGTTAGCTCAGTGTGACGTCAAATCGGCATTTAGATTGCTCTCAGTGCACCCCAGTAGTTTTCACCTCCTGGGTTTTCAATTCGAGGGTAAATATTATTACGACTGGGCGATGCCTATGGGGCGTTCCATTTCCTGCTCGGCATTTGAGCGATTCAGTTCCCTAGTGGAATGAATCTTCAAGCACCGGGGGGAGGCGACTTGCCCAAATACTTGGATGATTTTTTTTATTATAGCCCCCGCCCCCAGGTTGGCAGAATGTGCAACCCCATTGCGACCGTTCCAGGAGATGGCTGACGAATTAGGAATCCCCCTTGTTCACAAAAAGATGGAGGGACCCTCTACAATAATCACTTATTTGGGTATAGAATTGGATACCGAATCAAAATTGTCCAGGCTGCCCCAAGATAAATTAGAAGACTTAGAAAGAAAGAATGGGGAATGCATGCGCTCCCCCCCAAAAAAATCACCATTCGATCCTTGCAGTCAGTAGTTGGTAGCCTCAATTTTGCATGCCGGGTGGTAGCACCTGGCAGAGCATTCTTGTCCAGATTGTATGGGAAATTGAGGGGAGAGCTGCAGCCCCCCATAGGATCAGAGTGATGCACGATATGAAGCAGGACCTCAAGCCGTGGCTGGAATTCTTGGCTGAATAGAACGGCGTGAGTTTTTGGAGAGAGGCTCTTGTTACGCTGCGACCTTCAGGTGCACTCCAATGCCGCCGGAGGCGCGGGGTTTGGGGCGTACTTTAGGACTCAATGGTGTGCCGGTCCTTGGCCACCGAGGTGGCACGAGACAGGGGTGACGAAGGACTTAACATTTTTGGAGCTGTTCCCCACAGTGGTAGCTGTATTGCTGTGGGCTGAACAGTTCGCTAATCATACAGTACTATTTTGGTGCGATAACATGGCAGTTGTGCATGTGATAAACACCCTGTCCTCTTGTTCCCCCCGGGTCATGTCACTGGTTTGGACAATGGTCGGGGTGTGCCTACGGAACAACATTTTGTTTACAGCCCAACACGTGCCTGGCATTGACAATGGCACAGCCAATACCCTCTCTCGCTTTCAGATCAAGCAATTCCGGGAACTAGCACCGGATGCCAGAGAATTCCCTGACCCCCTGCCACCAGGGGTATGGAACCTTGGGAGCTAGAACTGCAGAATATCGTTAGAGGATCGCTTGCCCCCAGAACCAGAGCAGCTTACGGTAGGGCGTCCCTGGAATTCCAACAGTACAGGAGCAACATGGGCTGGGGGACGGGCTTCCCCATATCTGAACCCGAAGTAATCCAGTTCGCCATGGCCCTGCGATGCAAGGGACTAGCGGTGGGTACGATAGGCAGAAAGATAGCGGCCCTTACTTTAGTCAACAAGATGAATGGATAACTCTCTCCGGATAAAGGTTTTTACATAAAACATATGCTGGAGAGTTGGGCTCGATCAGCACCGGCCCCTGTTAATGCCCAGGCCCCCATAACTACCCCCATATTGGTACGTGTAGTCGGAACCTTGCCTGACGTATGTCACAATGCCTTCGAGACCCAGCTGTTCACCACCACATATACCATAACATATTTTGGGGGGTTTCGAATAAGCAAGGTGGTTCCATTATCTCGAACTGACCACACTGGTCGGACCCTTAGGATAGAAGATCTCACATGGACACCCAAAAGATTGATTTTGAGGTTGAGGTGTTCAAAAACTGACCAGAGGAGTAAGGGAACAAACATCGAATTGTTTGAATGTGGGCAGGAAGGAATATGCCCAGTCGAACAAATGAGGCGGTACTTCGCAAAACGCCTGAGGCTAGCAGGAATATTATTTAGACACGAGAGAGGGTCCTCTTTGACAAGTTATCAATTCAACGCGGTACTTAGAGCTGCACTGTCCAGGGCAGGTTTCTCCCCAGGCGAGTTTGGGTCCCACTCTTTCAGGATAGGGGTCATCACAACTGCAGCGGCAGCGGGCTTGCCACCCGAAGCGATTAAGGCAGTTGGGCAGTGGCGTTCAGGGGCCTTCAAGAAGTATGTGCAGCCTTATCGAGAATAACTACTTGTTTCTCCTGTGCCCAGGAATTAGGTGCCCCACGGTGGAGGAGCAAGTGGTGTGGATCGTGGGCCATAGCCTGGTGCACTGGGTGAGGAAGGCTGCTGCAGAGACGATTGGGGCCTTCAACTGGGTCTGGGTGACAAGGCAACTATTAAGTGGTATGGAACGGGAGGGATGAGATGGAGTCAGTTACTCCCGAGGCTGAGGGCCCTGCGAGGGAGAGGGGCACCACATATATTAGTACTTCATTTAGGGGAAAAGGATATTCCCGCTAAGAAAGGAGTTAACTTAATAATTAGAATTAAGCAAGACATATTGAAAGTTAAAAGATTGTTTAAAGATGTTCGTTTACTTTGGACTACTTTTGTTTCTAGACTTAAATGGGGCAGGGCTAACAAACCCGCCAAAGTTGATAAAACAAGGAGGAATATTAACAGGGAAATTGCAAAATGGATAGAGGGTATAGGCGGATCGATCCTACACCACAGGGAAATCGTATATGGACGCACTGATTTGTTTTGTGAGGATGGAGTGAATTTGTCCATGGCATGGAACTCGTTATATTTGGCAAATCTCGCCCAAGCCTTGAAGGAACTGTTGAGTGGATAGGCGGTGGGTGTCGGGGGATGCCGGAAAGGGCTCCACCTTTGTGACTGGGGTCCAGTATGCTATAGTAGGTTAAATAGGTTAGAATAGGATAAGAGAAGTCATCTCCTTAAGAGATGGGGAGGTGACACCCAGTGCCAGGCGGAGGCAGCATGCACTGGGGTTATGCCCAGGGAGGGGTACTGCAGTTGGGTCAGTAAGTACGTGCACTGTCTGCTGACCTAATGGGTACTCACCTCCCACAGTTGGGACGCTCCCCCTTTCGGCCAGAGCCTGGATGCTGTCAAAGGGGAGCTTGTTTTGAGGGTGCTGACATGGGGAGGGCACATCCCGGTCAGTACCAAGTTAATAAGAATCTGAGTAGCTAGCATACTGGACCCATATTGCTGGAGCAGGGCCCTGTGGTCTTGATGATTATGTTGAATAAAGAGTGCGGCCAGTTTTAAACCAACTTTGGGTCTCTGTGTCTCATGGGGGGGGGGGGGGGTTGCAATGACAAGGAACACAATTACTTGAGTGGCTCCAGCTGGGTGTAGTTGAGTCTCAGCTATGTAAGGCAGAGCTGGAAAGCTCACTAAGTTAGACCACCAGGCCTCTGCCTTGGGAAGGAGCCTTGATGGACCAATTGAAGGCAGCCAGGGAGTCTGCCACAGGGCCCTGCAGCACACAGGGCTGCCTGGGAACTGACTGGCATTAGGTCCAGGCTAGAGGTATCAGTCCAGAAGTGGAACTGGCTAACAGGGAATGCACCAGGCCAAAGGGGGCTGCTCTAACAGATACCCAGAAAAACTCTTAAAGATGAACCAAGAGGGAAAGCTGAAGCAGCAAAGAAACTTGTATTAATATATGGGGAAAGATTTTGTACTGTGTAAGTAAAAGGTATTTTAGTGGGAAAAAGTACTGTTTGGAAGTAGATCCTGGAACAACTTATGCAGGGGATACGGCTTACAAACAGTTTCCATATTTTTATTTTATTTTTAATTTTTTAATATTTTTTTTAAAGGGCCAAAATTTTCAATGGGACACCTGAAAGAGTAACAAGGTTAATGCTTCCTGGTGAAAGTATTTATTTTTTAAAATAATTATCCTCATAATCCTCACAGGAATTAAAACAAAGATTTCATTCACTCCCCAGAATTTTGATTTACTCAGCGTAAGAACATAAGTAGTACCATACTGGGTTAGCCCAATGGTCCATGAAGACCAGCCTCGGTCTCCAACAGTGGCCAACCTCGTCACTTGGAAGAAGTACCCAACAGTTCACAATAGGATGATCTGTTCCCTGTTGTTCACTCCCAGCTCCCAACAGCAAGAGGTTACGTTCCCCAAAACCAAACTGGCTAAACAGCTGCTAATGGACCAATCCTCCAAAAACCTGTCCGAAGAAACTTGTCCAAAACCAGCTATAGTTCTGGACTTGACCACATCATCATCTTGTGTGTTGCTCAGCTATCCTGCACTCCAAGAGCTTGGGTTCCTCCTCCCCAACATGCCTCACTCCTAAGCGAAAGCCTGGACATGCCAATGGGCTCTGCTTGAACTTCTTGTGGTTGGCTAATTTCACTGTGAGAAAAATAATAAGCAGTGGTATCTTTTCAAATGCCACTCTTTTGTGTCACTATAATGAAATTTCACTCACAGATAATGGTGCAAACCTGCCCTTTCTTCCTTTCATAAGAAATGAAATCAGTAACTATGCTGAGGTTAAAATTGCTCTCAAAAACATGTTTCAGCCTGCCATTGAGATGAATGAGGCAGTTGATGCTTTTCACAGCTACTGCTACAGCAGGTGAAAAACGTGACAGTAGCCTGCATTGGCCAATGTTGGCCCACATTGACCCGGGAGTCACCCACACATTTCTTCTGTCACTTCCAGATATTGGCCCACATACACCCTGGTCCAGGCGGCCGGATGGTATGGGACGTGTCCTCCGGAGAGGCTTGGTTTGGGCAATGCGGGCTAGTGGGGCCCTGCATGACTGTTTTTTGCTCAAGCCCTGGTCCAAAGCAAGATCAGTAGATTGGGTCCCTGTGGTCATCCGGCCCCACCAAACAGCTGATCGGGGGGGGGGGCTGGAGGAGTGTGCTCACCTGGCCGTGCCGAACAGCGATTGGGGGGTCAACTCCAGGCCCCTTCAATCAGCTGTTTGGTGCACTCACCAGCCCACTAAACAATGGATGGGGGGACCCCAGAAGTGCCCCCTCCCATCATCTTTTTCAGTAGCAGCTCTTTCCAGGGCCCAATCCTGCTGAACAGCATTGGCCCAATAGTTCTGTCCTGTGTGGACAGCTCCTCAGGCCGACCTAGTGTGTGAAGGGACCTGTGACATCAGCACCCATGCCTGGTATACAGGGTGAGGGCCATACGTGTGAACAGCCCTTCCCACCATCCTGAGGAGTGGCAGCTGCCGTGGTTCGCCCTGGGGCGGGCCAGGGAGTCACTTCACCACCATCACATCTGTTTTCACCCAGCTTCCCTGCTAACTCGCACAAGAGAAACCGGTACCTGACTATAACCGCTTTACGTTTTTGAGATGATCTCAAAGAGAGCCACAATTATGTTGAACAAGATGGTATATTAAGTGCTGATATTCCACATTATTACATACTAGCAATTTCCAAGCCCATAGACCTAACTGGAGTATGATCATTAACAGGTAAGAAAGAAAGGACTGGGGTGTATATGCAGCAAAAATTGCTATTTCCAAAGAGAAAAATCTGACCACTCTGTAACAACCTACACAGGGCAGAACTGCCAAGCAACTTTACAGCAAAATTAGCAGGCCATCCTATCAAATATTCCAGAGGACTAAACTGAGCATCAAGAAAACAATATTCACTGATATAGCTATTTTTAGTTTAAAATGCAGTCATTTGATAGGTTTCATGTGGCAGACGATCTCATTTTGCAAAGGTCTTCAGGGACAGAACAAACAGAAATACGCATTGAAAGGGTCTCAGTCATAAAATGATGGCAAAATTACTTTACTGAAGAGACTTCAGCTACTACCAATTCAGTCATTTTGAGTAATGTTGGTCTTTTAAAGATACAAACTACTAGAGACCAAATGAACATAACAAGGTTGATAAGTAATCAGAACAATCTCTCTCACTTGTAAATTGATATTTACACACAGTAGCTTAGGGTACCCATCAATTCAAAGTAGTACTTCTGGAATAAAGTCCACCCTCCAGAGGACAGAAATATCCGAGCAAAGGCATTATTTGATGTCAAGCCACAGAAGCATTACCTACAGTCAAAGAGTGTTGACTTCTCCAGATTAGAAAAATACACACACTGTTGATGCAGCCCAGAAATCCAAGAAATATAAAAGTCAAAATGGGGGGCATTCACCTTTACAGAATATGCTTACAAAACAAGAAAATATTCCCATTCCTAGCTCTCAATATGCTTCTGTCCCTCAGCATGTTGCTGGAATGCAGAAAGACCCAATACAAGAGAAAACAATTAAAACCAAGATTAAAATGATACCATTACCTGCATGGCATAAGATGTGGCAGCAGTATCAAATGTACATAAATCAAGTCCTTCATTACATAGAATGTCTCAAAGCAATTCTTTGCCCAGCTTTTCCTTCTGCTATATAGTCTCTTTGCTCAGGAGGCCACAGTCCTGGATTGTGACCAAAGGGCACTGTTGATCTCCGATTCCCTGAGGATTCTTTTTTAATCTCAGACTCTCCTTTCAAAGCCAAGCTTCCCCACCTGGAAATGCTTGTTTTAGATCCCACATTATGCTTTCCACACACTATGAATAAGACATCTAATTTCCTGAAACTTTCAGTCCCACTCTGGTAACATTTAATTGCCTGTTTGACATCAAAGGCATGCAGCTGGATCTCTTTGGGATGACAGGGTCTAAGATAAAATCATGAGCAAAGCTTTGATTCTAATGAAAAGGAAAAACTGATCTTCAGAACTCATTCTTGTGCTGGTCATGAAAACCCTGACATTTACGGCAAAGAGAGATTCTGGGTGGCAAACCTTCCCAAATCACGTGCACCCTTGGAGAATGGAACAGCAAACTAAAAAGGCAGCATTTATACAGCAAAGTTAAGAAATATATTCCTGCAAACAGGGGCTTTAGAAAGAGATTGCAAGAGCTATCTGAAACATAGCACTCTGCCTGGCCAGCACAGTGCAATTAGACATAACTTGGTGTCTGCACATTTCCAGGGAAGAGGCTGTTCTTCCAGTGTGATTCTCTGAGTTTGTCGTCGTTTTTAGCAATGATGCGAAGAACCCTCAGTGCTGGCATAAGCCATATTTACCTCAAGGGGACTTGTGGAGGCAATATATGGCAGCACTGGAGCTAACCAGACAGAGGATCATGCCCTTTGCAGACTGATGATTATTGGGAAGTCAGTAACACTCAGATCCCTAGCAGAGCAGGTTTCAATCCAGTAAAGCCTTATCAATACATTTGATTTAAATGGTTTGATATTTTGTTGCTGTTGTAGTTTTTGCAAAAAAGTAGAAAATATATTTTAATCTGATGTGCTCGTGATGGAAATACCTTTGTGAGTGGGGGAGGATGGGGTTGAATTTTTTTGTTTTTTGACATTTGAGTGTCTTTAATAGCTCCACTGCTACAATAATATGGTCACACATCAGCTATGCTGTCTGTTATTTCTCTCAATCACTTCATCAGTCTCTCATGGATGTATTCACTCCTGGTACCCCTCCACCTGCCCCCTGGACCCCATTCCTTCCCGCCTCATGACTGCCACTGCTTCCACCATCGCCCCTCCCCTCCTGCACATCATCAACCTCTCTACCGACTCCTTCCCCTCTGCCTTTAAACATGCCACTGTCTCCCTCATCCTCAAAAAGTCCACTCTGGATCGCTCTGAACCCTCTAATTACCGTCGTGTCTAGCTCCTCCCTTTTGCTTCCAAACTCCTTGAACGCATTGTCTACTCCCGTTGCCTCGACCTCCTCTCCGCCAACTCCTCCCTTGACCCCCTCCAGTCTGGCTTCCACCCCCTTCACTCCACTGAAACCGCTCTTGCTAAGATCACCAACTATCTTCTTATGGCTAAATCCAACAGTTTTTACTCCATACTTGTCCTCCTTGATCTCTCTGCTGCATTCGACACTGTTGACCACTCGCTCCTGCTTGAATCACGTCACTCCCTTGGATTCCAGGATTCTGTCCTCAACTGGTTCTCCTCCTACCTTTCTGACTGCTCCTTCAATATATCTCTTCCTAACTCCTCCCCACTGACCCTCTCGGTCGGGGTTCCCCAAGGCTCTGTTGTTGGCCCTCTCCTCTTCTCCATCTACACCCAATCCCTAGGCAAACTCATTGCCTCCCACGGTTTCCAATACCACCAATACGCTGATGACACTCAACTCTCCACTCCTTCCCTCTCCCCCTCTGTTCAAACTTGCCTCACCAACTGTCTCTCCGATATCTCCACCTGGAGATATTTGCAAGAATGACTCACACCCCGGGTTCTGGACCAGCCCCTGCGGTCATCTGGGGGAGCCCTGTTGGAAGTCCCTCGGGTTTCCTGGGGGGCCAAGCAGGACAGGGCGTTCTCGGTTTAATTATTGCAAGCAAGAAAACTGCCAAGTGCCACGAACCTTCATCTCCAGCTTTCAGAAGTGATCTCCTGTTTGGGATGACTGAAGTGCATGTCCATCAATGAGACATCACTGCAAGAGCATGGTGGAGGCTACCTCAGGATTCCTCATCTGAGACCTTTCCCCCTCATTCCTTCAGGGCATAGAAGCAAGAGGAGATCTTCAGCAAAGGATTGTGGGATGGCTGCAGGAGAGTGAATGGGCGACATTTGTTTCAAAACAGTACTTGATACCACTCCTATATAATAACGCTCTGCTGTGTAGCTGTTACTCTTCTCTACTCCATGGCAGGTAGAAATTATGCAGTACTGCCCTCTCAAGCCATAACACAAAGTCTAGTGTCCAATACGCACAACCCCCGACTGTTTTTAACATCTCCCTATTTATCCCTGTCCACATGGGCATAACTAGGTTAGAATGGGCCTTAGTGCAGAAGATGGAATTGGGCCATCCCAGTAACAGGGGTGATGCAGCTGCAGCAAGCAGTGTGGGCCACCGCGCAGTATCACCACCGGTCCCTGTTATAGCTATGCCTTTGCCAGGATCATGAGGGTGGGGGTTGAAATAAGCCTCTCTCTTTGCTGGTTTTGCTATTTATAAAATATATTTTTATACTCCTAATCATTCCTATTTCATACACTCAAAAAAAATAAAAACAGAAAACTATAATGGAAATCATACACTCAGCCCCCAGCATACACTCAGCCCCCAGGATCTCTTTTTTTCTTCCTCCCACTCCCTTCACACAGAAAGAGGTCAGCCATTTTCTCCTCAAAGTCACCATAGTTTTAAATGGAACAAACACACACCAGCCATTAGTAGGGGACACACCAGGAGAGTTGCCATCATTTGGCACCTTCTCACTGTCAAAGAAAGCCAGTATTTTCTATGGAGATGGGGGGAGGGAATGGTTATTACTCTATTTCCCCTCCCCAGCCCTATGTCTTGGGGGGGGGGGGGGGAGTAAAGACACTGGGTTGGCTGCTGGTGGGGAGAGCAAGCAGGGCTTGGTTGCTAGGGATTGGAAACCTGTCCTTGGCGTGATGGAAGCCCCATAAGATGGGGCTTCCTGAGTGCTATTTTGCGTAAAGACTAACTTCCCTGCCGTTTGCAGGGCAAGGAAGAGCCGGTTGGACATATGGAGCACCCACCTGCCCTGGATATTTCCACACTGTGGAGCCAGTTAGGAACTTGAGTCAGCTTGGAGCCAGGAAGGAATTTTCCCAGGCAACTCTGATTGGCTGTGAGGGACTTGGTTTTTGCCTTCCCCACAATGCTGCTAATTCATTTGCCATCTTCCAGCTATCGCCTCATTTCGCTCCTACCCTTCACTTCCAAGCTCCTAAAGCAGGCTGTCTATACGCATTGTCTGGATTTCCTCTCTTCAAATACCTCCCATGACCCCCTTCAGTGGGGCTTCTGCCTTCTCTACTCGACACAGACTGCCCTTGCCAAAATCACTGATGACCTTCTCTTAGCTCTGTCTTGTCCTCCTTTCTTGACCTTCTCTTAACTCCATTCTTGTTCTCCTGATATCTCTGCAGCCTTTCACACTGTCGACCATGGCCTCCTCCTGGATTTGCTACACTCCCTTGGTTTCTGGGACTCTGTTCTCGACTGGTTCTCTTTGTATCTCTCGAACTGCTCCTTCAATGTTTCTCTTGCTGGTACCTCCTCTACATTGCTTCCCCTCTCTATGGGAGTTTCCCAAGACTCTGTCCTGGGCCGTCTTTTCTTCTCCATTTACACTCAGTCTCTGGGTAAATTCACTAAAACCCATGGCTTCCAGTACCACCTGTATGCTGTTGACATGCAATTCTATCTTTCCACTCCCACGCTGTNNNGCTGTCCCCCCTCCATACAGTCTCATATTGCCGACTGTCTTGCTGACATCTCTGCTTGGATGTCTCACCACCAACCCAAGCTTAATATGGCTAAGATTGAACTCCTCATCTTTCCCCCAAAATGTTCCCCTCCTGCTCCCATCTCAATTTCCATTGAGGGAGTCAACTTTCGGCCCGTTCCTCAGGCACATAGCCTTGGATTCATCTTTGACTCCTCCCTCTGCTTTAAGCCTTAGATCTATTGCTAAATCCTATCACTTCGTTCTGAACAATATTGCTAAAATCCGACCCTGCCTTACTGTTGCCACCACAAAAAACCTAGTTCATCCTTTGGTCATCTCTCACCTTAACTACCGCAACTTTCTCCTTACTGGCCTCCCCTACTCTGATCTTGCACTCAACAGCCAAAATCATTTACCTTGCCCGTCACGTTGATCACGTTCAGCCTCTCCTCTCTACCCTACACTGGCTCCCTCTACGTGAACGCATTCAGCAAATCTCCTAGTCTTCACCTTCAAGGCTCTTCGTGGCCTCAGTTCCCCACATCTTTCCGCTCTTGTATCCCACCACTCCTGCCTGGGAGCTTTGCTCCTCCTCTGCCCCCACCCTTGTCTGCTCACAACCCCCTTGGCTCCTCTAAACATCTTCACCCCTTCTTCCTTGTTGCCCCTCAACAATAATACAGTTAGAAACCCCAACAAATGACCCCCCACCCCACCCCTAACCCACCCCACCTCCCTCGGAAAAGGCACGGCGGAACAGCCAGGTCTCACATTGTCTACGGAAAGAGGGGAGGTTGGTGGTCAAGTGGACCTCCAACGGGAAGGAGGGAGTTCCACAGCTGCGGTGCAGTCACAGAGAAAGCCCTCCGCAAGGTCGACACCGGAGAAACCCAGGGGACCTCGAGGAGGGCACCCCCAACCGACCGCAGGGGCCGATCCAGGATCCAGCAGGTGAGGCGGTCCTGCAGATAGGCTGGGCCCAGGCCATTTAGGGCTTTAAAAGGTCAGCACCAAAACCTTGCATTGGGCCCAGAAGACTATCGGCAGCCAGTGCAGAGAATGAAGCACCGGTGTAATGTGCTCATGACAGCCTGTCCCCATTAGGAGGTGGGCCGCCGTGTTCTGCACCAGCTGAAGTCTCCGAACCAGCACCAAGGGTAGGCCCATGTAGAGTGTGTTACAGTAGTCCAGTCTCGAGGTAATAAAAGCACGGACAATTGTGGCCAGATCCGAGTCCAAGACATACAGCTGAAGCCGATGTACCAGATGTAATTGGCGAAATGCCCCCTTCGCCACAGCTGCCACCTGGACATCCAGGCAGAGTTGTGGGTCCAGGAGCATCCCCCAGACTCCGAACCTGAAATACCAGAGCAGGACGGACCCCATCAATAATGGAGGCCACCACTCCCCTGGCCTTCCCCACAACCATCACCTACATCTCTCCCTCATCCAATCCCCCACAGCCATCAAACATCGGGTAAGCACAGAAACTGCCGGGCCTGAGTCGGATGAAAAGGGGAGATATAGCTGGGTGTCATCAGCATATTGATGACACCGTACGCCAAATTCCCTAACAACCTCCCCCAAAGGCCGCATATACACATTGAACAAGAGACCCATTCCCTATCGCAGGTTGCTTGATAGGGAAGTTGATCTGAGTGCTATTTTAATTAGTAAAAGAGAAAGCTATTGCCATGATCAGTGTTCTAGTCAGTACAAGCCCCAAAACTGTGAATTTCCAGCACTGGAAATTCCTTGCTAAGAAACTGTGACACGTTGAACATAACCATGCACATAGTTCTGCCCAAATGAGATATGCAACGTGAATTAATCAGGAAAAAATAACTAGGCAAAACACATCTACTAAAATTATCAAAGGACATCTCGTATCTGAAGCGCGCAAGATGTTACAATAACTGCAATATCCGCATAATCTGTCAAATGCAATACAAATAACCGAGCATCTTTATTAGCATTAAAATAATCTTTAAACTTATTAAAGCTGTTTTTGTAGCCACCCGGAGCCTTTGAGGGAAGGGCAGGAGAAAAATTTGAATAATAAAATAAAATAAATAAGTAGCCTGCTGACCAATGGAAGAGAAAGGTGGTCTGTGGCAATGTGCGCTGATTTTAAGGAAAAGGAATCTAGCCAAGCTTCTTTGGAAAAGTCAGCACCCTCTGAAAAGGCTATTACTGCTCAATGAAATGAACAAACGGTTGGATAGTGTTTTAAATGCATTGGAGGCACAAAGATTTGTTTTTAAATAGCTATTAACCAGCAGATTTAATGGAAAATGTAAAAGGATAAAATTCCGTTCAGACTGATAATTAAAAGCAGAAAATAGGGGGGGGGAAAGAAAAAGGGGGGAAAAAACCCGCAGTGCAACAATTGTACCTTAGTAGGTTTTGATTCCACCCAGATTTTGTAAGAAAAGAATGCACTCATGGAGAACAGCCTAAGCTTGCAAGCTGAGAGGCTTAGAGCCAAGTGACAAGCCACAGAAGTAGGGCAGGATGATCAGCCGCCAAAGGCTCAACAATTGATTTGCCATATTGAATAAATTATCAACAGGGATCCATTTTTCCAACTGAACAAGTAGTTTAGCTGAACAAGTTATTGTCTGAATTGCCATGTGACTGAAGGAGAATGGGACACACAGTTTGATTTACAGCTATAAACTGACTCCTATGCATGCCTAATACACAGGATACAAATTAGCTTTTTTAACCCCATTTTTTGCCAAATACCAACACAAAACCATGTGCAGTTTGGGTTTGGAACAGGTGGCTGCATAGCTCAACTAGCAGCTCTCTTGCCTCTGGGCCAAGTGCTGATTTCATTGCTTCATGCGGAGACCGGAGCTTACAGTCGTTACTGACATGCTAAAAGGCTAATGCCCCCATCCTTCAAGTAAGTTACACCAAGGTGACTTCATTTCCTTGAAGTTAACGATTCTCACAACTATTTTAGGAAAGTTTACTTGACAAGCTGTGCTTCACAGCCACTATTTCTTCAATTGGTAACACAGACTTTCCCATCCAAAGCCTCCGGTTAGTGACACAGGATCCCAGACCTGCATGTGGGTGTCGATAAGACTTCAGGTGAAATCTTAATTTAGTTTTTATCTGTGGAATGAAGCACAGGCTTGTTATTTTGGCTTTTATTCTATCTGGAAATAAAGATGACTGCTTTTATATCAAATTGAGACAGATGAAAAGAGCTGGTAAGCGGACACAGCTACACAACGCTAAAACCTGGGCAACAAATTCTGCCATCAAAAATTGGATCCTCTAGGGTGGGAATGGTATTTATTTTTTCCCTAAGGAACCACATTGGCAACTTAATTTTTTGTAAGAAGGCCACACCATATAAAAGATGATGGTAACGCTGGGAAGCTCTGAAGGCTCCCCACCAATCAGTTGTTCAGTAGGAAGCACCTGCTGGGTGGGGAGAGGCTGGAGCTGGACCTTGCACACTGGCAAGAAGCCTTCCCCACCCTGGGTGCTCCGGAGTCTAAAACGGCTGCCAATAGCTTTCTGAGCACAATTCAAGATGCTGGTTTTGATCTATAAAGCCGTAAGCAGCCTCTGCCACAAATATCTGAAAGATAGCCTCTCTGCTCATGTCCTATTGCAGCCTCTGCAGTCAGCCGGGAGCGCCAACAACATGTGTTTCGATTTCCAAGTTACTGGATGTGAGCAAGTACCACATCATTTGAAAACCAATTCAAACAGAAAAGGAGAGCACAACACACATGGAATGGGAGACAGAAAGTGTCTTCCAAAAATAGTGGAGAGTCCGTATCTTCCAGTGAAACTTCTGATGATCTAGAAGGGGCTGGATGCCTAGTTTTTACTTTGATGACAAACATATTTTAATGTACTGGTAACTTGGGAAAGAAACAAAAGGGCTGATTTTTATTTTTTTTTCCAGACGGTGAGCTAGACAGTCATTTTTGCCTTAGTTTGTTTTCCTAATCATAGTAATATCCTTTCAAAATTTCTTAATTTAATGTTGTAACCCTTGCTTAATGCTCTTGAATATGTATTAGGGAGCATTCAGACTAGCAAAACACTGCAGTTGGCAGTAGCATGAAAGTTAGTAATATGCAAAGTCTGCCTTTAAGATATTTTTTACTGGAAGAAACAAACTTTATAAAAGAATGCCAAGTATTTTTCTGCCTATGTATCCTGCATGTGTTAAGAGGCTGCTTAAAAGTTAGTCTGCATGTGAATAAACCCTTCAGCTAGCGTTGGCAATATATCATCACTCTCTGCTCCAGTGCTTTAGGTACGTTCTCACAAGCAGCTCTTCCAGATTAACACACTGAAACCACCCTACTGTACTGTAGTGAAGATCGGTGTAGTTAAAGTGTGGTTAAATGGGGAATTTTGGACAACCGATCAGAAACGTGATGCAAACATGTTACCTATTCTGTAACCACTAATATTGATTGAAGCCACGTTCCAGACAGATAGATATGTTACAGTATTTAGGCCTTGGATTGTTTTTATATCTGAATTTCACACACATCAGGAGCTCCAAACCGAAGTTATTCAGGAGTAGGAAGAGAAAAAATGTACTCCACAAAAAGGAGGAGTTCATACTCCACTTTTTATTTTGAATGAGTTGCAGTGTGATCATTTTACTTCAAAATAAAAACAGAATGTTAACATTGTTTGTCATGACTGTTCTCGGGAGACTGAGATGAAACGACTTCTGTTAGTGGTTTCAGTGTAAACAGGACCAAAGTGGAGTAGTTACTTTGATTTAATTCAGTGTAAGTAATTATTTCTGTTTCTCACTCTTCATCAAAACGTGGTATAAGATTGCTTGAGAGAACACACCCTGTGCTGTCACAAAGGGTACTTTTAGACAGACAGCAGCCCCACCTCTGCTCTGCCACACTCCCAGGTGGCATTTCCATCTAAACACAGGCTGTCAGCTGCATAGGAATAGCAGAGATAGAGCAGGCAGTCCCTGCTCTGGGGCAGCCCCACCGGTGATACCTTGGATCATCTCGGTGCGCCACCAGCAGAGCTGGCCAGCTAAACCCAGGGCACCAGTCCGAGGTGGAGCTGCTGTCTTTCTGCTCAGCAACAGCTGCAGCAGCTCTGCTCTTGGCAGGGGTTGTCCTGGGCAACACCATAGAGCAAACATGGTGTCCAGGATAGTGCCCCTCATGGCCCCCAGAATTCCTGATACCCCGTGCAGCTGATTATATATTTATTTTAAATGGCCTGCGCAGGTGTGCCACCACTGTTGCTTTGAAGCAACGTTCAGCAGCGCCCACACTTCTGGGTCTGCAGGAGGAGGATGCGTGGCGGTAGCACACGCTGATCTGACTGCTGGTGCCGGTGCTTTGTTGCTCTTTTCAGATCAGATGACAGCTGCTGCTAGCTAGCAAGCTTAGCAGCAGCATGGCTTAGGTGAGCTGGGCTAAGAGGAGCGACGGGCAGGAGCCAGAGTGCTCAGTCACATTGAGGCTGCTAGCTGGGCTGTAGTGTGGGAGGAGCTGGAGGAGGGCTGATTAAGAGGCGGAGACCTGGTGGAAAGGAAAAGGAGGAAGCCTATGAGGGCCAAATTGGTCCCATTTGCAGTATGGGCGGCTGGCTCCACCATCCATACCGCAGCAATTGCAGATTGCAATTGTGACTTTTAGCCACTGGGGGCAAAGCGATAGAAGAGCTCTATCAGAGCTCTTTTAACGGGTGGCTGGGCAGCTGGAACTGACAGCCAGGGCTCAGGCAGGAGGTGGGTGGGTGAGTGAGGAGGGGAAGGAGTGGTGACTGTTGCCAGCCACATGACTGGCTGGTCTGTAGGTGTGTGAAGGTTTTTTCAGCCTGAGAGCCTTGCCTTTTCTGGGATGGAGAGCAGCAATTACAACGCAGCTGAGCACAAAACATGCCACGGCACAGACTGCAAGAAGCAAGCAGAGTAAGCACCAATAGGGTTTGGGGGCTCTGTGGAGGGAAATGAGGCATGCCATGGGGACAAGGAGAGGGAGGGGGTTTGGAGGCTCTGTGCGAGAAGTGAGGAATGGGGACAGATGGAGGTCCCCTGAAGTCAAGGTGACTCAAGTGTTTGCATCTTTTGCTGGCCTGATTCCCATGTTCTTGTTCTATATACACACACATAACAGCAGCTATGTTGGATGTACCTGCACTGGTAGTAAACTATCTGGCAAATTATATGCTTGTCTGAGGAGGTAAACCGAATATGCTGGAAGGAGACACTGCTTGCAATTAGCTTAAAGTGCAAATACCAGAGGTTTTGGATTTGCGAAGTGTTTTTATTATAAAAAATTGTCATATTTTTTAACTTATGGCAAAGCTTAATAGCTTGTTTCTATAAATATGTTACAGGCCAGGTATCACTTATCATTAGCTGCTGGTTTTTGTATTTTTCATGCAAATTCTAATCGGATTAGTTACTTGGATTTATGTCATTGTGCTGTAGCATAGCTGTAAACAGGTATAATATTGTCAACTGAATGGCAATGAGTTTTCAGTTTGTAGGGAGGATTGAAAGTGCTATATCAGAGGTGGGGAATCTTTTCCTTCCCAGGGACCAATTGCAGTATGTTAGGATTCTACATAATCCTATTTTCCTGCATTTTGGTGTGTCTTTGAATGCCACGTGGTGGGTGCTTCCTGCCCTCTCCTGAACAGTGCATGCCTCTTTGCCCTCTGTAAAACTCTATGCAGCATTTATGGTGTGTCATTTAGGATTTCACATAATCCTATTTGGTTTTGCAACATTTTCTGTGCATTTTAATAGTGGCCTATGCTGCATGTGCATTTCAGATATTGTAATGTTGCTTGAGCTGCACCTTAATTAAGGTACTGGACTTCTGGGCTAGTTGTTATGGTACTTCTGTTTTCTCTGCCTTTGTACTCCTGCCATTGAACACATTCAGATTATTGGAGACAGGTCCCTGACCAGTGGATTTACAATCTAAGAACAACAAGCCCTGTTTGCAACCATGCACACTGGATGAGAGAAATGTGAAGTTGCCGTTTTATCCTGGGCAGGTTTGGGCATGGAGGGAAAAGGTTTGTGACTTCTTTGTGTCTCCCTGTTTGCACCCATGCACGCTGGACGCGCTTGGTTCTGTTTTCTAAAAATGCTATCCTTGTATGCGTATTGTATTCCATTGATCATCATCATGTAAGTGTGCAATTTTAGGGTTGGCTCTGCCTACTGTTGGCTAGGATCCACCTACCGTTGGCCTGGCCCCGCACCCCACCAGCCTTAGAACCCACCAGCCACCACTGTCATAGAGGGTGTAAACAGATGGAGCCAGAGGTTGCCACCCACAGACCTGCTCCAGGGTGCACCCCTGCATCTGCTCGCATCCAGCCCCGCTCGCGTCATATGGCCCCCACACATACACACACCATAGATCTGCGGGTGGATCTCCTAATGCTCTAGACTGCCGCCTACAACTCTATGGTGTTGCCAGGGACAACCCCCAGGCGGAAGAGGAGCTACAGCAGCCGTCCGCTGAGTAGACAAACCATAGTTCTGTCGCCAGCTGGTGTCCCAGGTTTGGGTGGCCTGTTCCACTGGTGGTGCTCCACTCCAAGATGTTCTGGAGCACCACTAGTGGGGCAAGAGAGGAGAAGGTGCCACCTTTTCCACTTACACGGATGGGCCATCCAGGCATAAGGCAGAGCAGAGACGAAGTTCAGGAAATCTGCCCGCAACTCTATGGTGTGCGAGAGAGGGACACCACGCAGGCATTCCATAGGCCTCTGCAGCTGCTGGGTCTGTTTAAACCAATCCCAGGCAGGGCTGCAGGCAGGCAAAGGTGTGTACCCCCAGAGCAGCTCCAGGGTGGCCAGCCTCGCTTCTGTCTAAAAATGCCCAATGTGGTTGACCAGCAAAATATGAGATTCCTATCAATTGTGAGCATAGTAATATTGTGTGAACATCCAAATTCTGCTCATCAATTCATACAAAGAACTCGCAATAATCAGTTTATACAATAGAGAAAGTCAATTTATACCATGTGATTAATTATACTGGAAAATATGAAACTGCAATCCTTTTCCACTTTTTATTGGAGCCAGTTGAGTTGACTCATCTGTGTTTATTTAAAATTGAGTGCTATCTCCTGATTAAAAAAATACAATATAAAGGCAGTGCTGAAATGTCAACCATTATCCCACACCTAATCCAAGAATTAGAGAACAGAATATTAAAAAGGACTCTGCAAATTTACTTGTCTGCACTTGATGAAGGCATGGCAGAAAGAGTAAACTCTCATACCAAAACACTGCTTTTGACATGTGCTCAGAAGCTTTCATCTCAAGGTTTCTAATCTCAGGGAGGCAAATTCTGTCTGTGCAACAAAAATTGGTTCATTGTATTGGAGAGTACACACAGAAAACCCTTAACCTAAGGTTTTAAAGTACTTAAACTGCCACTCCCCCTGGAATGTGTCATTTCAGGGCAACAGAGATCACATGCAATGTCTCTGATCTCCATTTTATTATTCTTTTTACATCAAGCCAAAAGCAGGACTTGCTCAGTTTCAGGGCTCCATCTTTGAAACTCCTTTGCCTGCTCCTGTATTACTGCAGTCCATGGGAATTTTGCTATAGTGTTCAATGGGAGCCCAATCGGATGCTAGATCCCACAGTAATCCTTGTGGGTCATTCACAGAACACAGTGTGCAGTTTTTCTATTTGGAACATCTGTGTCCATTTTCACCTCCCCCATATCGTCCACTCTTGCTTTTGCATTTCTCTAACCTCCTCTTCAACCAGTTTTACAGACTGGGTTATGTCTGTGCTGGCCTCAGCCTTGTTTCAAATAATTTGTACATCCGCTTAGATATCTACTGGCCAAGAAGCACTTTAGAACTAATATAATTTGAGAAGAAACTGTAAAGAGTGCCAGAAGTTAGTCCGTCACAGACTGAGTGTCAATAGCATCCTCCTTTTATTGGAAGTGGAATTATCTTGTTCAAAAATCCAACTGCATCCATTCCCAACTGAGATCCTTGAGCAACAATGCAGTACAGAAAATAGATAGTAATCAACTACTATTAACAGTGATATATCAGGTACTTATGAGATGTTTACATTAAATTATAGCAAGTTTCTTGCACATTATCTTTAAGAAGAACTCCCTTTATGAAGCTGAATTCTGTTAGCTGCTATTTGATGGAAGCAGCTAAGCATTGTTTCAACTTGTGCCAGGACTGCCTAGGGGTTTGGATAGAGACCTCTTGTGTTTGCACAAGCCCTAAATAAACATAAAATAAATCCCAATTTGTAAAATTTTACAATACCTCTTGGAATCTTACTGTAGTGTACATGGGGCCCTGTACCTTCTGTAACCATTTACACCAATACAAAAATGAGTGGAAAATACTGCTCAGGCTGAAGCCATATTCCGACAATTTGATGTCATTGGGACTTATTCCCAGGTTTACTCCTGATGCATTCACACACACAGAATATGAAACCAACTTTATTCAGGAGTAGGAAGAGTAAGTAAGAAGACTCAAGAGTACATACATCCCTTCAGTCTGTATGTCGAACTAATTGTTTATGTGAACACTTAGTGTGAATTTGGCGATCGTGGCTCAGTGATCATTACAGGTGAAAACATACGTATGAGTGATGAGGTGACTCCCTGGCCGGAGGCAGAAAAGCATGGCTCCCACTTCCCAAACTGGCAGGCAGCACGGCACAGCACAGACATGCCTGTGACCACTGTCGGCCAGAGAGCCTCCCCCACCCTCCAACCCTATGCCCTGAGTATGGTTGGGGAACACAGCAAATTGTGTGGGCAGCCAGCCCCACCCTGAACCCCCTCTCAGCACCCCAACCCCCACCATGATGGGCAGCCATGGTGTGTGGCCATGGTGGTCCCTGCCCCACAGTGGGGATGGCAAGACTGAACAAAATGTGTTGGCCTGCTTTGGCCCACACAGGTCTACCCACCGTGGGGCAGTAGCAGGCCCACATCTGGTGGTGCGGGACCATACGTGTGGGTGAATCCCCAGCCTAGGTGCGCCATTGCGGGCCCACATAATGTTTGTTTTTACCCTATGTGTCACCAAGACAGGGGGGAAGTAAAGCAGTTACTTCAGTTCACCCGTTTGTGTCCTGGGTGACGCATGCTGCTCTTTGTGCTAGTGCAAATGACACTGCAAGATACAGAACAATGAAGAATCTGGCCCACAATCTTTATCTGGAGGCAGTTTTTCTTCTTCACAAAAACAAAATCTAAAACTATTCTTTTGTCATTTGTCAGTAGTATAATTAGAACAAAATAGCTATCCCATTATTGTGGGGGGGGGGGGGGAAGTTCAATTTTTCAATCAGAGCGTAACCATTTGTGTTCATCAAAACTTCTGAATATTTTAAACTGCAGACGTGAGGATTCCATGGTGACATGCAAAGCTGTTACCGTCCCTGATCAGCGATTCATAAACTCTAAACTCTCTCATGACAGATTTTGCTATTTACCTATGGAGCCATTATTTTGCAATGCCTGCCTTTAATACACTATTTTTGGCTCCATAATTATAGATTTGCCAAAAATACCAGCAAGGCTGAATATCACCTCCTCTAGGAAAAGAAGTGATTAGAACAGCGCAAACAGAATGATACTGATGTAGCAAACCAGAAGAACAACCTGAAACACAACATGCTACTAATTATGCTGTAGATGGGGGATCCTTCAGCCCGTGGACCGAGTAGCGCCCCATTTCCCATTTAATCTCGCCCACTATTGCTCCTCCATGGCTTCTCTTGATGTAACCAATTGCCAGGGCTGTGCTTGGCTCAGGAGCTTACCCTTGACTTATCCACAAATATTTGTGCAGGGAGCACGATGATAAATAGTCAAGGCAACAGAATAAGCAGAAGTGCAACTCCACACAACTGTCACAGGCCCACCCCCACTACTCACACACAAACTGACAACATCCCAGCTGTGGAAACCGGGACAATAACCCTGAATATCTCCTTGGGTCAAATATCTACTTGGGCAGCAATGGACGTCTCCCTGCACCTGGCGAGCGGTCAGCTGTCAGAAGTCAGTTGCTATAATAAGTTAGCTATCTGCAATCTATGTTACCAGCACATCACAAGTTGCACCTTAGGCAAGGATAACTAAAAATATCTCCCCCCGCCCTCCATAAACATAACTCCCAGCAGCTTTGAAACGGCATCATTCCACATCATTCAGGCACTCTAACGATTAGTATGATCTTTTGAGCCTTTTCAATGTTGTATCCTGCACCCCACTTCCTCACTCAGGCTGTTTGCCCACATGTTGATTTCACATGAGATTCTATTCCATGTGAAATTAGCAATAACGTAAAATTCCTGCTGGGTTGCATGCCCACGTTATTTTTTTTCTGTCCCCCTACCCCGCATGAAGTCATGTGACCTTAAGGGATCCGTTAGAGGATCCACGCACATGTTGTAATTTGCATGTAAGTTAAAGTCAAGTTTAATTTACCCCATGCACACATTCCAGTCTCCCATAATGCAGAACTCACCCCATGCACACATTCAAATCTCATGTAATAAAGAACGCATGTAAGTGTCAGAGCTAGATTTCCCTGCCCTGACATCCATGATGAAACTCACGGTAATTTCTGTGCCAAATGAGGGAAGGCGCATACACAAGTTACAAAATCTTACGTAAGATACAAAGCAACATGAAATTGTGTAACATGGGCAAGCAGCCTTAGTGTGCCACATGCTAAGAAAGCATCTTAGTCCTTAGTTCATACTATGTAAGAGAAGTTGTAATAGTCAAAACAAATTGTTGAAATAGTATACAGATATGGATTTAGGGTAATTTTGCATTTCTTTTATTTAAGAAACTTTCTCTGACTAAAACAAACAAACAAAACCAATCCTTGGCTGCAACCCACAAACCGCCTATGCCAGAGAAAGCAGTTTGTGAATCGTAGCCCTTGTTTTTAACATCAGGTGAAGAAGAGATGTTCAACTGCTCATCCATGCCTTTCCAAAACGCCAACCACACCACACAAGGTTCCCAACCTCGATCTGTGTCTGTACTCAAGGTGTGTGTACTGAGCACCAGACACGCACGCACACACAACACATGTGTACGCATTTGCATGTGCACAATGCATTTCTATGTTGTTTGTGCAACATGCACATGTGGCACAAGCATGTGGACCTTGGCTTGGGGCTTACGCCAATAAGCATTAAAAGTATGAGCTACCCTAGTCACATCATGAACCGAACAGGTAGCAGATTTAAAACAAAATAAAAAAGTTTTTTTTTTTTTTTTTTACACAACACACAATTAAGTTGCAGAATTGTTGCCAGAAGATGCGCTCAAGGCCAGTAGTATAGTTGGGTTTAAGAAAGGATTGGATAATTTCTGGAAGACAGGTCCATTAGCAGCTATTAACCAGGTCGGTTTGGGGAATGTAACTTCTTATTGTCGGGAGCTGGGAGTGAACACCCCATTTTGACCTGTTGGGTACTTCTTCCAAGCAACCAAGATTGGCCACTGTCGGAGACAGGTGCTGGGCTCGATGAACCTTTGGTCTGACCCAGTATAGCACGTCTTATATTCTTATTTTTTCCTGCCCTCTTTCAGTAAATAGCCAAACTAACTAACTTAACATATCTTAATGCTGGGATGGTCAAATTATTTGCAACTTTGGACCTTTTCAGGCAAAACACTCCCCACCCACCTCCAACCCATTATACATGTTACAGGGCACCCATAGGGCAACACTGCAACCCTGCAACATGTATAGTGGTGGGTGGAGAGGGTCTTCTCTGAAAAGGCCCTTTATCAGTCAGTTGCTGTCCTTATGTTCCTGGTCATTGTGCGCACAGGAACAGCAGTTGCTAGTCACTCACAAAAGACAACAGAGAGAGAGAGAGAGGTGGAGGGGGAAGTTAAGCCCATGCCCATGGTACCCCACACCTCACTGACACATGGGCCAGCAGAACTCATTCTACTGCTCTAGCTATGGAGGACAAACCCTTTATTAGCAGTTCTATGCCATCATACAGGCCTCACTCTCTACTGAGTTGCCTTCTGCATAAGTATACAGCAAGTGTGAAATATTCCATATCACCTAGTGGGTCTGCATTTGATGCTGCAGTCAGTCAAAATGACTGCCTGTGCATGGCAGAAGGCAATAGGAAAAACAGGCCCTCTTTCTTCAAATGCAGACTAATTAAGTATACAATGTAGGGAAAACTAGGCTGAGAAGAAAAATAATAATAATAAACTTTTGAACACAACCAATGTTGTTGAATCACATATCTGGGCTATGGCAACTTCAGTTCAGCTGCTCCAAAATTCAGAGGGCTAGAATTACTAGCTTCATCCTAAACTGTTATTATGGGTTAAGGATTGCAGCAAAGTTTCCAGGTAAAGAGGGAAGGCCTGGTACTGTTCCCTTTGTTCTATTTCTTGGGACTGTTTGCACAGCAGTTGCCTACTTAACCTTTTAGCTATAAAAGCACTAACTCACAGTAGAGTCTGTGCCGCCCCTATCCCAGTCTTGCAGCTGCAAAGAGCATTTTTTTAAAATGCTCCTTAGTACATGTTCACAAATGCACCTGATTTAAAAGCAGTAAGTATTGGCTGCTGTGGTGAAGGCCTTACTCCAGCAAAGTAGTACAGTTGCTCACAAAGTTTGGGACACATCACCATATTGGTGATGTTACAAAGCCCTGTAACTCCTCGTGAGTGTATGTCTTGTGCAGCTTCTACTGTGAAGCCTCTGATTATTTCTTTTAAACATACCATCTATAGCACTACTGTTTCCATATTTGCCCTGACAATAGATGGACTAGTTGGAACACCTAATCCTAGAGAGACTTAGAAAGCGGTTTAGGATTTGATTACATTTGAATGCCCCACCTTGTTCTCCCTCCACTTTTTCTCCTCTCCTTAAAAGAAAAAGAAAAAGAAAAAAAGATGACACTTTCTTTTAGTCCTCAGCAGTTTCATAAGAAACTCTACTCAGTTTCATTGCGGTACTATTGCGGAACTGTACAGTACATTGCTGTACTGAGAGGAATTGGCAAACACCAAAATGAACAGCACCCTGTCATGTCTCTTTCTCTCCCTAGTCACCTATTCTTTTGTGCTGAATACACTCAGGTGTCCTGCAGTCAATGATCTCTCCCTCTGCTCCTCCACCCACTCATCTACAGTCCCTGTCACTTTCAGGATGTCCCTGCTCATGACTAAAGCTGCAACTGGATACCTGGCAAGTCAGGCACCCCATCAAATATGGGATGCCTGACTCACCGCAGTTGCATTTGAGCACCAACTGGTACCCGAATGGGACCCAATGGGTGACTGACCTCACTCAACTCCCCAGGCTGGCTCACCTCACCACCAAGCTGCTGCTCCTCAAGTCCTGGTTGCTGCTCGAGGCTTGCTGCTCAAGGCTTACTGCTCCCCAGTCAGCCCACTGCTCAGCCGAGCTAGGAACTACCCCAATAAGTAGGGATGGAACTTTTGGCAAAATCTCTGTTATCTTTTTTTCCCAGTTCTTGGTTTTCCATTTATTAGTTCTCTCAAATCTATTGATATCAGATCTTTAACACTGCAGGTTTTGCCACCGATTTCAATGGGAATAACCATAATGTTAAAGAACCAATAATGCTGATAATGCAAAATCCTGCCGCTTCTCCCTTCACAACATTGCTAAGATCTGCTCTTTTCTGTATGTCTCCTCTGCCAAAACTCTCATTCATACCCTAGTCATCTCACACCTCAACTATTGTAACCTCCTCCTCGCTGGCCTTCCCCACTCACCTTTTTTCCCTTATCTCTGTTCAAATCTCTGCTGCCAGTCTCATCCACCTAGCCCGTCGCTTTGACCACATGCAGCATCCCCCCTCCTCTCCCCACTGGCTCCCTGTTCCTGAGCGTATTCTCCACAAGCTCCTCGTCTTCATCTACAAAGCCCTTCACAACCTTGCTCCTCCCTACCTCTCTGCCCTGATCTCCCGCCGAACCCCTGCTCGAGCACTCTGCTCCTCTTCCATCCCCTCCCTCACCCTCCCACGCCTCCCCTGCTCCCCTAACTGCC
Organism: Sphenodon punctatus; assembly: GCA_003113815.1. NCBI lineage: Eukaryota > Metazoa > Chordata > Lepidosauria > Sphenodontia > Sphenodontidae > Sphenodon > Sphenodon punctatus. The sequence goes on from QEPC01000099.1 coordinate 1,012,679, forward strand.
TCTGTCCTTTCTCCCTCACTGCCCCGCATGCCTGGAACTCCCTCCCTGCCCTCATCCGCCTTGCCCCCACCCTCCACGCCTTCAAGTCCCTCCTCAAAACCCACCTCTTCCACTCCGCCCTTCCTAACTCCTGCTATTCATCCCCACCCAGGATTATCCCCCACCTGTTATCTACAAACTCCCAATTACCAAGTCAAGAATATGTACCTGAGCTCTCGCATGCTCATGAATGTCACATCCCTTGTCTCTCCCTGTTCCCCCTTCCCTGTCTCCCCTCCCCCTGTCTTTAAATTGTAAGCTCTCGAGCAGGGACCATGTCTCTGTAAAGCGCCAGGTACATTACTGGCGCTATATAAATAAAGTAAATAATAACAACAACAAAAGAACCGATATTGCTGAGAACCGGTATTATCGGATATATCGGATTAGAACCAATAGCACCATAATCAGCCACTATCTGTTCTTCCTGATAGTGGCTGATGGGACTAGAGTCCCATCCCTACCAGCTTTTTCTGAGTGGGGGAGGAGAAGTAAGGAGGCCTCTTTCCACTTCCGTGCACCCCCTAGTGCACCCCCCATTCCTGGGGGGGGGGGGACCCAAAATTTATTTTATTTATTTCTATATTTTTATCCCACCCTCTCTCCACAAAGGGACTCAGGGCAGCTTACAACAGTGATAAAACATTAAATAAAATCAATCAATAATAAAACAAAAAAAAAAAAAAAAACAACAAAATCCAATCACCAAAATCCAGTCTGCATAAAAATCAATAAATAACCCCTACAGAACCTGTTTAGCTCATCCCACCCTCCCCCTACCAAATGCCTGGCAGAAGAGCCAGGTCTTACAATGCCGGTGGAAAGTAAGGAGACCTGGGGCTGAGGCGGACTTCCACCAGGAGAGCATTCCGCGTGGGACCTCTAGGAGGGCATCCCCAGATGACCCCAGGGCCACCCTGGAGCCCAGGGAATGAGGCGGTCCCTCAGATAAGTAGGACCCAGGCCATGTTGGGCTTTATAGGTTAAAATCAGCACCATGAATTGGGCCCGGAAGACAATTGGCAATCAGTGCAGTGCCTGGAGCACTGGATGTGCTCCCTGCAACCCGTCCCCATAAGGAGACGGGCCGCTGCATTTTGCACCAGTTGCAGCTTCCAAACCATCACCATCGGCAGCCTCATATAGAGCACATTGCAGTAGTCTAACCTCGACGTGGCAAATGAATGGACGACAGTGAGTCTGAGACATATGGGCAGAGCTTCTTCACCAGATGTAATTGGCGAAAGGCACCCCTGGCCACAGCCAACACCTGCTGATCCAGGCACAGCTGTGAATCCAGGAGAACCCCCCAAGCTCTGCACAGATGGAACCAATGGAGGACAGACCACCACCACCACCCCATAACAGGGGCTTCCTCCTCCCACAGATCATCAACCCCACCCACTAGCATCACTTCTGTCTTGTCGGGACTGAGTTTCAAATGGCTCGGCCTCATCCAATCCCCCACAGCAGCCAAACGCCGGGACAGCAATGAGACTGCAGGGCCCGAGTTGGCTGAAAAGGAAAAGTACAGCTGGGTGTCATCAGCATACTGATGACAGCAGACTCCCCCCACACCCAGCTTCATACAACCTCCCCAAGCGGCTGCATATATACATTGAATAGGGACACGGGAGGCCCCCAGGGACGATGAACGGTCCTCTAGTACCACCCACTGAGATCTGTGAGGTAGGAACGGAACCACTGTAAGACGGTCTCATCCACCCCCACCAGGTTCCACAGGCAAGTCACCAACAGGTCATGATAAACGGTTTTGAATGCTGCAGAGACATCTAGAAGAACCAGCAAGGTTTTACGGCCCCTATCTAGCTCTACCAGGTCGTCAACTAAGGCCACAAGTGCAGTCTTGCTGCCATAACCAGGAAGAAAACCAGACTGCACGGGTTCGAGAAAAACGGTGCAGTCCAGATGGGCCTGCAACTGATAAGCCACACCCTAAAAAGGGAAGGTTAGAGATCAGCCAGTAATTCACCAGAGCACCAGCATCAAGAGATGGTTTCTTGAGAAGTGGCCCTGCAGGCATTTTGGCACATGATCCTTCCAAAGGAAGGCGTTAATCACCCCAGCCAACACCAGTTCGTAACATGTCCCTGGCAGCCTTAACCAACTAGGATGTGCATGGATCCAGTTGGTACGTGGTGGTTCAAACAGAGCCTAGCACATTTGCCACATCGACAGGTGTCACCAACTGAAATTCATTCCATGAACTCGAACCAGACAGGGCACTCCTAACCACTGGCTCCGCCATTGCTTGGGGTGTATGCAGGACCCATGTGTACCCCTGATATGGATCTCCAGTGGGGGACCAGGAACCCTGTCCGGTGCCTGCTGGAGAATCTGAAAACATGGGTATTACCTCTAAGTAGCAAATGTGCTACCTGTTGCAGCTCTACTCAGGACTGCAGCAGGGAGACAACTGAGTGAACCAACAGTAGCAGAACTGCCATGAAATAAAACAGAACTTTCTATTGTTTATATCTACTGCATAACTCCAGTCTTCACTGAACAACTGTTGCGCTATCTGAAACAAACTATAGAGTAAGTTAAGGTTGTTCCACATCCTCCTCTAAACTCTAACAAGAACGGAAATACTGTCAAGCTTTGCGCAGTCACTGCAGATCACTGTCCTTTACTGATGCCTCTAGGATTTAATGCAGATATTAAATACCCCAGTCACGACAGAAAAGTAGTATTCATCCATATAACTTTAACTCTGACCTCTTCTTCCTAACTATAGTAGCAATATGTATCTTCTAGCTGGCAGATGCAAGTTTAGTTAAGTATACTGTACTGTTCTTGACAAGGAGCACTGTTTGGTACTAGCATGGAACTGTAAAGCCACAGAGAAGGGTCAAGCAATACCCCTTAACTCGCTACATCCTCACTTCTGTACACATAAACAGGAGGATCATAGCAAGGTTTAAGGGGGGGGGGTTGTCACCCCCTTAATATGCATGAGTACCAGAGGATGGGAGAACAAACCACAGAGCTGTGCTTGTCTGAACGAACAGATTCAGGGGTTGGAGCTGTCCATCCTGAATAAAAATAATTAATAATAATAATAATCTCTTTTCACCAGCTCACATGAACAAAACCAGAGTATACAGCTGCAGTAATTATCCATGGAGTAGCACTTGTTACACTGGTCAAACATGACAGTAAGCAACTAGCTAAAGTTATTTATAGGGTACAAAACTGCCATCCTTTACACTTTGTTTAGAATCTGTGCAGTTATGCACCCACATCACCACACTCCTCCTCCGCCCACCACCCACCCCCGCTTTGTAAAATCATAGTCTTTAATATGCAGTTTACATTTTTATTGTAAGATGAAAGCCAAGCAATTAACCTGGATCAAATTTGCTCTAATTGGTTATAAACAAACACCAGCTTGCTTGCAAGTACAATAGACTTTGCTGTCCATTCATAATTCAGTATGCATGGCTATGGTTCCAGAAACACCTTGGCATTCAGATTCTTACCATTGGCTGGCACCACACAACCTGATCTTTGTTATTTTAGAAGCTGAATGAATGGCCATTGCTAGAGAGCATCGGCTGCCGGAGTCAACACACTAACACAGGGTAATTACCTCACCACATTTAACAACTTTTATTAGAAGTCTAGTGGCATTCCACGTACACTTTGTGTGCACTTATCTCAGAAATACATTTCCTACAGCTGTGTAAGTCAGTTCAAAAGCATCTATTCCTCTCATTAAAACAAGTGTGAGGACTTTGTGGAAAAGGAAGATTTACTGATGATTAATTACCACTGTAGGCATTTACAAGCCATGAATCACCACAGTGCAGGGTGTATTTCGCTAGGTTTATAGTTGAGCCTATTCACATTCCCTAAAAAAAGCAAGATAGGCAAGTCACTAAGCTTACTTCAGTTTCTCCTAGGGTAATTTTCCATAACACTCTCCCAGTGAGGGAGTCAGTACCAATCCCCCTCCCTGTGGCACAGTGGGACTGTTGTGAAAATCCAAGGACTTCTCGTGCAAGCAAATCTGTGCTGAGCAACCCAGACAGTACAAAGTTGCACGGCCTGGGTTTGGTTACTGCACAAATCTTTGTCATACACCTGCCCCCTCCTACTTCCAGGGGCAGGCTGCTTCTCTCGGAGAGATGATTGTGTGAATGAATCCAGCCTTCTCCCCCTTAATATACAACAGCTGTGTCACATCCACACTCGTAAAATTTGTTTGCTGTTATCTCCTTCAGACACACTTGATATATTGCTTTCAGGATTCATTCACAAAACCACCTACCTCCTTGCAGACCTACAATTTGTTCCCTAATCAGCATTTGTCTTATTCTGTAGAAAGGCAGTCATATTACTGCTGACTCCCCTGCACTTCAGCGACCCCTCTTCCATCCTACTGCCCTGTGGTATTTCCAGGAATCCATGCGCACTGTGTTTTCCCTTTGCCGCCAATGGAGAGCATGCAGTGAACACAGGTCCCTGGGTATTTCCTGCGGTGCAACATGTTGATTAGTGCCTTTGTAGAATTCCTTCCTGCAATACTGCATAGTGGAGGAGGGATTAATTGCTTCAAGAGTCTCTTGCCACACCTCTGCTGCCATTCAGAGATAGGAAGTGACCAACAGGAAATGACATACCAAACGCTGAAGTTTAATGAAATCACATAACACCAGGTTAATCAAACCACATAACACCATTGACTCCTGCTAGAATCATAGGATGTTAGCACACAGGAAGGGAGCCCGCTGGATCTTGGAAATGCTCCATTCCCTGCCTCCCGCAGCCACCTCACACAGGCCCTGCAAGGACCCCATCAGACAGGCCAGCGGTTCCCATGTCTGTGGTCCGCCCACATTTCACCCTTCCCATACACCAGCTGTTGTAGTCACTCCGACAACCACTGTAGGCTGCAAACAAGACTGTATGATGGGGCTGCCCTGCCCCCCCCCTCCCCAAAAAAATCAGAGGAGAGGTGACCCTGGACATCGTGTTGCTCTGGTTCAGGCCGGTTAACCCGTGCTATGTGCTCCGCGTTCCTGGGCATAACACTGCACCATGCTGCCCCAGAGCCGTCCCAGGGAAGCCTGGGGGCAAAAACTGGCAGCCACAATTAATATGAACAGGTGATTCCAGGGTTACCAGGGCCAATGTGGGGCAGCATCTTGTTGGTTAGCAAGCATATCTTTGCAAGTAAACCCCTTGCACTGTGGTGGCAGAGAACAAGGAATCATCATGACACATAGGATATAGCAAGGATTTCACACAATATTCAGACGACTGGTTTGTGCAAATACCCACTCATAACCAAAGCATGAAAAGGAGTTATTCTCCATCCAACTTTGCTTTCTCAAGAATAATTCTGACTCCTCACTTTAAGTGATATCACTTTCTAGCTTATGCACATTTTCAGACACATTTAAAACCAGTCTTTAGAAAATCAGATAAAAACTGGCTTTAGGGAAGTGTTTCGTGGGGGTGTGAGCAAGGGGCAGAAATTTTATTTTTTTTAAAATTTGTTTTTATTAAATATTTTCCAATATAACCCTATACATCTGGTCACCATGATACCTTTGTCAATTACATTCTTTTGGGACCTAGGTTACAGCATTGGTCCCTTTATTCGTTGTGGTGGCCTTGTTAGCTCTTGTTTCTCCTCATTATTACCTAACTAGGTTCTTACCAACATTATATATTACTCTAAATGCTTTAATAAACTCTCCCTCCCACTCCTCTCCCCCCTTCCAGGCACAAATTCTTACAAATATTTATCAAATAACATTGTCTTGTCATCTTGTGGTAATTCGAATCCTTCTATGGCTTCCAAAATAGCCAGCCATTTGGCTTCAAAGTTATTTTTTGACTTTTTCTTTCTTTTTTCCTTTTGTTCATCCTTTTCTTCGGATTGGTTTCTTAAGTGATTTTGTATTTTGTCCATGGTGAACAAGTGCCAAAGTCTCGCTATCCATTCCTGGAACGGTGGAGTCCCTTCCGACTTCCAGTATCTAGCAATGATGCTGAGAGCTGCTAAGCACAATGTTCTTAGGGCATCCTGGTGTCTTTTTATTGTTGAATTTTCTGGATACAAACCCAAGATAGCTATTTCTAGTCTGAAAGGGACCACACCTTTGTTTACCTCGTTCAGAGTTTTCCAAATTTTACACCAAAATCTATTTACATATATACACTCCCATAAACAGTGTTTCAAATCTGCTGGTTGGCCACATCCTTTCCAACAGATCCCTTTATTAATTCCAGCCCCTCCATATTTGAGTTGAGCTGGCGTTAGATAGAATCTGGTTGTAGCTTTTATTTGTATTTCCCTGACCCCCAATGCTGGTGAACATTTGTGCATATGGTTCCAGATACTATCTCTGTCCTGTTCTGTAAGTTCTCTGTTTAGGTCTTTTTCCCATTTTAGTATGTATATGTGTCTAGGCGGGTATGTTATTTCCTTTAAGGCCTTGTATATTCTGGATAGCTTCCCCCTATTCCCCTTCATGTCAAATAACGTTTTTTCTATTTCTGTGGGCTCCCTTACAAAACTAGCTTTGAATTTTGGTTCAAGGAATACACTTCTTAATTGTAAGTACTGAAATATGTTGATCTTGGACTGGGTTATTTTTTCTAACTCTTTTAATGGTTTAAATTTGTCTTTTTCAAATAATTGTGATGCTCTCTTGATGCCTTTTCCCTCTAGCTGCTCTACCAATTTATATGCTATCTGCCAGTCTCTCATATTCCTTCGGTTAATAGGTGAGTATGGTGACGCTTGCTTTTTAATTCTCAATTTCCTAACTATTTCTTCCCATATTGTTATCACTTGTTTTGCAAAGGGGTGGTTTTTTGCCCCTTCGCTTGTAAATTTACCTTCATCCACCAAGACATCAGCTAAAGATACCGATTCTGTCAGGACTTTTTCAATTGAATTCCATTCTGGTATTCTTGAATTCTGATACCAGAACTGAATCGCCCCCAATACTGCTGCTTTATAGTATAATTTGATATCTGGGGTATTTAACCCCCCTTTTTTCTTTATAGTGAACATGGTCTCTTTTTTAATGCGTGGCTTTTTCCCCCTCCAGATCAGATCTCTCACCAACTCATCTGTCTGTTTGAAAAAAGAGTTGGGTAATTTTATTGGTAGTGCCATGAATTTGTAAGTAAATTTAGGAAGGACTATCATTTTAAATAAATTAATTCTACCTGACCATGAACACTCTAATTTTTCCATTTTTCAAAATCTTCCTTGGCCTTTGTTAGTAGTTCTGGGAAGTTAGTTCTATATAACTCTTTGCAGCATTTTGTAAGTGTCACCCCCAAATATTTAATTCCCTGTGATTTTTCTGGAAAAGGGCTCTTTTTTTTTATGTCTTCTACTTCTTTTTTATTTTTTGCAAATATCAATGCTTGTGATTTCTCTTTATTTATTTTATATCCTGATAGTTTTCCAAAATCTTCTATAGTTTGTATTAGCTCTGGTAATGTTTGTTGCGGGTCTCTTAAAAATAAAATTAAATCATCAGCAAATAGTGCCAGCTTGTATTCTTTTTCTCCTATCCTTATCCCTTTTATGGCTTTATTTTGGCGAATTGCTACTGCTAGCCCCTCTATTGCCAGGTCAAATAATAGCGGGGACAAAGGACATCCCTGCCTGGTTCCTCTTTGTGTTTTAAATGTGTCTGATAGCCCCCCATTAATTTTCAGCTGTGATTTAGGTTGTGCGTATATTGCTTTGATCCACTTAAGGAAGTTACCCCCCACTCCCACCTTTTTTAATATTTCAAGTAGATAATTAATTTCCAGAAAATCAAAAGCTTTTTCAGCATCTGCTGCTATTATGATGGAATTTGAGGTTAATGAATCTTCCTTCTGTGCATAAATCAGGTTCACCACCTTTCTTATGTTGTCTACCCCTTGTCTTCTGGGGATAAAGCCTGTTTGATCCGGGTGTATGATTTCTCCTATAATCCCTGCCAACCTATTTGCCAATATTTTGGAGAAAATTTTAAAATCATTGTTTAGAAGGGATATAGGTCTGTAGCTCCCACAATGATTCTGGGGCCTACCAGGTTTGGGTATTAGTGTGATTTGTGCTTCATAGAACGTGGGTGGCATTATTCCGGATTGTATGATCTCGTTATATACCTCTGCCAAATGTGGGGCTAGAATTGTACTATATGTTTGATAAAATTCAGCGGGGAATCCGTCTGGTCCATTAGCTTTATTTCTTTTTAAATTTTTAATTACTTTGGCTACCTCTTCAGTTGTTATTAGGGCATTTAAAAAATTGCTTTGAGTTCCATTTAATTTGGGGATTTCTAATTTATCTATATATTCTTTTATCTCTCTAGGTTCAGGATTTGTGGATGTATAGATATTTTTATAGTACTTCACAAAGACATCCCGGATCTCCTCAGTCCCAGTCACCTCGACTCCATCCCCTCTATCAATGCTTATTATTGATGCCTTCTGTTGTTGAGCTTTGACTAATTGGGCTAAGGCCCTACCTGCTTTATTGCTGTTATTATGATAATAAAGTTTTATCCATTTCAATTGCTTGGTGGTTTTTTCTAATTCAATTACATTTATTCGTTCTTTTATTTTCTGTAATTTGTTCGCTACTAATTTAGAGGGGTTGTGTCTGTTTATTGTGTCCCATTTTTTAAATTCTTCGTAGGTTTTAATCCTTAACTCTTTTTTTCTTTTGTGTATTTGCGCTTTCAAAGCTATGGCTTTGCCTCTTATTGTAGCTTTTGCTGCTTCCCAAAAGGTGGAGGCTAGTTCCACTGACCCTTGGTTTAACTCTATGTATTCCTTGATTTCCTCCTCCAGATTGGTTCTACTGTCTTTGTTCTTTAACAGAGTTCTATCTAGCCTCCATTGTACTTTAGTGTGTGTTACATTCTCTTCTAACCTCACGTTAAGCCCCATAGCATTATGATCTGTAAATACCACTGGCACAATAAATGCTTTTTTACATAATCTTGCTTCATTTTTATAACACAGAATATGGTCTATTTTAGAGTATGAATTATGTACATTAGAGTAAAAGGTGTATTCTCTGCTCTGTTTGTTTAAATGTCTCCAAACATCTATCAAACCCTTGGTTTCAAACAAATCCCTAATGGTCTGTTGCCTTTTATTCAATGGTATAGTTTTTGAGATATCCCACTTTGATAGAGGGATGTTTAGATCTCCCAAGATTAGTAGTATTCCTTTTGCATTCTGTAATATGATTGGAATATATTTTTTATAGAATTGAGCCTGGTCTGTATTGGGTCCGTATAAATTTACTATCGTCATTTCTTATTTTTTCAGCTCCCCTGTTATTAGTAAAAATCTTCCATCGTCATCCTTTACTACCTTCTCTAACCTAAACTCGCATGTATTTAGTATAGCTATTAATACACCTGCTTTTTTTCTTTTAGCACATGAGGCCACTATTTGCCCCGTTTTTTTGTGAATAAATCTGTGCACTTCCCCTTCCAATAAGTGGGTTTCTTGCAGGCATAGGATGTCTATCCTAAGTTCCTTCATTAATTCTCTTACCCTTTTTCTTTTTTGCGGTGAGTTCAGCCCTTTCACATTTAATGTTAACATTTTGGTATCAGCCATAATCCTTGTTATTTCTTTTTTTGAGGTCCCATCTCCCTCCCTTCATATTTTTTGGTGTACCTTTACCTTTCATCTTTTTCATCTTTACCCTTTCTTTGATTAGTTTCTTGTGCCTCTGTACCCCTGTGCCCCAACTCCCTTTCCCCTCCCTCGCCCAACTCTCCCCAAACTTCCCCCCCAACAGCCCCTCTCCCATCCACTCCTCCTTCTTGCGCATCACCAGCTTTTTAACCTCTTCCTTGCTGTCTAAACAGCAAACACAACCCCAAAATGTCTCCCTCTTACCACGAGGCTTATTCCCCCCCAGCCTTGTAAACTTAATCATACTGGGGCCTTCACCTGACCCCTTAAACTTATTCATTGGCCCAAAATTCTAACCATATAACATTAACATTTAACTTTAATACTCAATTTAAGTCTTTTGATGAAAGGTGGAGAAAGGCCTCGAGCTCTTCTGTTGCCTCAAATGCTTTGTTTTTGCCATTTATGTTCACAACCATTCTCGCTGGGAATTTTAACACAGGTCTCCAGCCTCTCTCATTCATGGTTGTAAAATACTTGCTCCATTTCCTTCTTTTATTCATAGTTTCCAGCGCGTAATCTGGAAAAACCTTAATACAGTCATTCCTGAATTTCAAATCCCTTGTCCTGCGTGCATTTCTCAGAATTTCCTCCTTCACTATGAAGCTGGCAAATTTTACTATAATTGTCCTTGGCCTGGGATAGTCCTTATTAGGCATTCTCCCCGTTCTGTGCGCTCTAATGATTTCTGGTTTCTGCATTGTTGGTTCTTCGGGGAAATATTCAGTCAGGAATTCCCATATCAGTTCCTTAACCCCTGTTTTTTCACTCCCCTCAGGGAAGCCCACAAATCTTAAATTGTCTCTTCTGGACCTATTCTCCAGGTCCTCTGTTTTTTGCATGAGGAAATGCACCCTCTCCTGAAGTGAGGAGACTTGCTCCTCTGTGCTTACTGCTTGATCTTCCAGCGTGGATACTCTTTCCTCTGCTGTATTTAATCTCAACACTAGCCCCTCCAGCTTCTGGTTCCCTGCCTCAACTGAGGCTCTCAGTTTATTCATGTCTTTTTTGAAATCTTTTTTTAATTCAAGGAGCAACCTCATGATTGGGCCCCCTTCTGGGGCTTCCTTTTCCTCTAATACATTCTCCTCAGTAGATTCCTCCCCCTCTGAAGCCTCCGCCGCCTCCCTGGGCGCCATTTTAGCACATGTTGCTACCCGGGCCTCACTCCCACCTTTCTCTGAGCGGCCGGTTTTCACGTACCGCTCCAGCGAAGTTTCTTTTGGTCCTTTTTCCCTTTTCTTTTCCTCCCTGCCTTTTGGAGGCATGTTCCTTTTTGTTTTTGAGTAGATTTTTTTTTTTTTTCCTGTTGATTTTGGGCCGTTTTTTCGGCGGCTGGGGGAGCGCTCGCACCAAGCTGCTGCCGCTACTCGCGCATGCGCAGTTCCCTCTCAGAAAGCACTGCTTTTCTGGGCTAGCACCCACCGCATGCTCCCTAAGGTCTTGGGGAGGTCCTCTAAGTCCCTGCCTCCCTCTAGCTTTCTGACCAGTGAGTCGCAAGGGGCAGAAATGAAGCATTCATCTAATGTGGAAGCATTTGTAGCTTCTGATCTTATTTATCTACGTTCCCAGGATTTTTCTTCATTGCAGGAGCTTTCTGTTGTGGAGGACCATTCATCTCCAGTCAGGTAAAAGGACTATATGATGGTGAAATATAAGCCAGAGCAAGAAAGATATGACCATGACGATTGTTCCAACAACCAATTTACATTTTTACATGTAAAAGACTTATTAAAACTAAGGTTAAGTCCACAGTGTGATAGGAACCACAAAAAAGAAGCCTTTGGGTCCTTGCTTTCCTCTTAGCGTCTGTGAAGTTACGCCCGGCGGAGCTGTTTCAGGTGGTGCGGGGGCTGGTTAGTCCAGCCTCCCTCCGCCTGGATGGGGATGTGTCCCAGGCCCGCTGCGAGGAGTTTGTCACTTACTTCGCAGACAAGATCGCGCAGTTTCACAGCGACTTCGATGCTGGATTAGAGGCGGTAGGTAGAGAGCGCGAGGTGATGGAGGCTCCATCCGGTCCATCTTTGTGGGGGGAGTTTCAGGAAGTGACACCGGACGATGCGGTGGATGTCCTGGGGTCTGTGAGAGCCACCAGTTGTGAACTTGATCCATGCCTGTACTGGTTGGTAAAAGCCTCCAGGGAGACGTTGGGGACAGTGCTGGCGAGGGTGGTTAATGCGTCCCTGCAGCAGGGGAGGTTGTCGCCCAGTCTCAAGGAGGCTGTGGTGTGCCCCCTGCTGAAGAAACTATCATTGGACATGGACAGATTCGCCAGCTACCGACCTGTCTCTAACCTTCCCTTTTTAGGGAAGGTTAGTCAATGGGCAGTGGCGATCCAGTTCCAGGCGCATCTAGACAGCATTGGTTTCCTGGACCCGTTTCAATCTGGGTTCCACCCTGGCTATGGCACCGAGACAGCGTTGGTGGCCTTGGTCGATGATCTCCGCCGAGAGATGGACGCAGGACATTCAACATTTCTTGTCCTGCTAGATCTCTCGGCTGCTTTTGACACCGTGGATCATGGGCTGTTGTTGAGATGGCTGCATGACCGGNTCTTGCCCCCGTGCTCTGTCCTGCGGCGTTCCGCAGGGTTCCATTCTGTCTCCATTATTATTTAATGTTTATATGCAGCCTTTGGGCGAGGTCGTGAGAAGGTTCGGGGTGCAGTGTCACCAATATGCTGATGATACTCAGCTGTACCTCTCTTTTTCAGCTGACCCAGACCCTGCCGTCTCGTTGCTATCCCAGTGTGGAGGCCGTGGCAGAATGGATGTGGCAGAGCAGACTGAAGCTCAACCCCGATAAGACGGAGGTGAGGGTGGTGGGGAGAGCGAGGGAGGTGTCGGCCCCCCTGAGTGGGGGGGTTTGCCCTCCTGTAGCTCAACAGGTCCCGAGTCTGGGGGTGGTGCTGGATGCGGATCTCCGTGTGGAGCAGCAGGTAGAGGGGGTGGCGAAGGCTGCCTTCCGCCAGTTGTATCTGGTGCGGAGGTTGCGTCCGTACGTCTCTGGCCCGGACCTAGCCTCCCTCGTCCATGCCTTCGTCACCTCGAGGCTGGACTACTGCAGCGTGCTCTATGTGGGGTTACGCTTGTTCCTGGTCTGGAGACTGCAGCTAGTGCAGAATGCGGTGGCCCGCCTCCTTTCGGGGATGGGTCGCCGGGAGCACATAACACGTGTGCTTCAGGCTCTGCACTGGTTGCCAATAGCGTGCCGAGTCAGGTTCAAGGTATTGGTGTTGATCTATAAGTCTCGGCCCCTCATACCTCAGGGATCGCCTCGCCCTCCGCGCTTCAGAGCGGCTCCTTCGGTCTGCCGGGGGTGCCTTCTTGGCAGGTCCCCCGTGTTAAGTGGGGAGCTACAATGGAGAGGGCATTCTCGGTGGCCGGACCACGCATATGGAATTCCCTCTCGGAGGAAGCTCACCTGGCCCCAAGCCTTTTAACATTCCGGCGAGTTTGCAAAACCTGGCTGTTCACCCAGGCCTTTGGGGAAGGTGGGTTAGTGGATTTTTATCCTCCTACCCTTCTCTATTACTCTTTATTATTTTTGTCCTTTCCCTGTTTCTATTTGTAAGATTTTTTTATGACTGTTTTTAAATATTTTTAAGGTTGTTTTATTGGAAATTTGTTAGCTGCCCCGAGCTGCTTGCAGGAGGGGCGGGGTATAAATGTATTAAAATAAAATAAATAAATAAAATCCAGCAGTGGTTCCACAGCACACCTGAGGTCACATGCATACCATACTTCCTGTACTATACAGTCCCGCGTACTAGGGTAAGGGGGAGCAAAGGTAATGAAAATGCAATTAGGTGTCTATCGTTAGCTATGCTCAATATTGCTTACAAAAGATCCAGTTTTGGAACTGTCAGACTAATTCAAGGTGCATCACTTAGGAAGCACAGTTTGCAAACCAACTCTAGATTCTACTTTGAAATTGGTTTGTTCTATGAAGAACCAAAGGAAGCAGAGAAGATCACACACAATACAGAGATAACGAGAGATAGGAGGCTATTGCTGAAAGTAGTGAAAACTATGGAGTAGAGAGATATGGAACATGCACAGTTGATATATTTATCTCGCCACCAATTATGCTAGTACAGTTGCACAAACGTTTGCAAAAAAGCAAATGCTTTGTCATAACTTTGCTCTAAAGCTTTGAGAAATCGAATGGTAACTAAGAAAGCGCTGGTCAAATGAGATGCCCTACAACCCCCACCAAGGAGAGGTCTCAACAGATGCTATAATAGAGGTAGTCTGTTACAAACTCCATGCCACTGTAAACCAAATATGCAGCTCTTGAATTCTGTAGACTCTTGAAATGTTCATGTACTGAAGCTTCACCATTTTGGGATGGAGCAAGCACATTTCCCGGTACTGATACTGCAGGTTTCGTTTTTGGAAAACACACACTATCAGACTTTTTACTAACATCTATATTCCACCAAAGATGCAAAGCTGAGCTCTAGGCCCATGATAGACATGTGGAAACTGCCATACTAGTTTAGACATATGGCTCATCTAACCCAGTGTCACGTCTTCCACAGTAGCCAATATAGAATGGCTTTGGAGAAAAGGGCAGGAACCACACATATTTGACTTCTACTCCAATCAGTGTGCACAGAGGTACATAATATTAGGAATGGATTGACAAATACTAATGTGAGGAGGACAATGAATTTCTCTCTTGTTAATGCCAGACATTTGGAGATAAATGCACTTTAATAGAAAAAGAAAGCATCCGATCGACATAGGAAATTTGCAACGCGCTTGTACCGAGTGATTTCATCTCATTTCCTGCGGGGACTATTTTAAAACCATTTCAGTGGCCTTACTTAACAAGGCTTATGCTGTAGTTCAATTATTTTTTACAGCATTATAATTAATATGTTTGTTCTACATTTGAAACCAAGATAAACCTCCCCTCCCACTAACAATCATACAAAATGCAAACTGTTCAGCAATACTGCAGAGGGAAAGGAAGGAAAAGGCTACAGTAGGATAGATAGAGGGTATGTGCTTGGAAAGTTTCTCTCAATGGCTGAAGTACACAAAGGGTATTTTCAGACAAGCGCCTCACCGCTCATTTCCCACCCATTACCCACACATGGGTAATACATGGGGAAGCATTTGTCTGAAAACACCCCAAGATAAACACTGAGAAAAGCCACCTACCCGATGTCATAAGAAGCAGCGTCGTACTGGGTCAGACCAATGGTCCATCAAGCCCAGCATCCCATCTCCGACAGCAGCCATTCTTGGTTGCTTTGGAAAAGTGCCCAATAGATCATAATGGAATAAACATCAACCTAGATATTCTGGGAAGAGAGATCTCTAACATTCTCTGTTTCAGAGGTTCCCCAACTGTGGGCCAGGACCCCAAACGGAATAACACCATCTGTGAATGGGGTTGTGATTCTAACAGATAGGCGATATATAGACTTGGTTGCTCTCTGGAGTCACAGGATTATACATGTCATCTCAAAATAAGGTCAGGAAGACACCAATGTTTGGAACCACTTCTCTACTTTATTCATTCATTACAGTGTATTTCAAATCTGACAGATCGGCCTACATGTATAGCCAGCGCAAAACATTAGGATTCCCCTGGACAGAGAGCAGACCTGAAGCATCCATATACAAGACAGTTCCACTGGATGTGTCATTAGCAGACCAGAAAGAGCTTCACCATTAAGGGCTCATTTGTGCAACCCTCTTATAGTTTGCACACTCACCACTTGTTCCTTAATCCGTATGTCTTCTCCTATAGCAGTGTGCTCACCCAACTGCTGATTCCCCAGCATTTCACTGCTCTCCTACCCTGCTTCATTGTAATGTTTCCCACAATGTATTTCTGTATGCCACGGTTTCTCAACTTTTTTGCAATCACAAGCACTGGAGTGACATAAGCGACTACCTGGAAGCACTGCATAATTTGCATAAATAATGCCTCCCCTCTGCAATTCAATTTAATTCAATTGAAAGGAGGACCATTTCACAGTGCTTCCGAGTACTACTGACAGCTGGCTTGGGGTGCACTTTCACTCACTGCCCTGAGCACTCTGGTGCTCCCAAGCACCAAATTGCGAATCCCTGCTGTATGCAGTGTTCCTGAATGGGTAAGTGCGGTAAGTTAGAACTGAAATTATTTTTATTTGTGATGATTTACATTTTTAGATAGATGTCCAAACAAATATGCATGCCACAAACAATATTTGTGTCTGTACATTCAGATATTTTGTTTTGAATTACTCTGATATTTCCCATGATTTCAACCACTTTTGTTATTCAACTGAACATCCAAACACTGAAATAATTTTTAAAAGAAATTTAAAAACAAAAACAAAAAAACAACTACCCAGAAAACTGAAATGAATATACAAACAAAGGAGAGGTAAATAGTGTTTTTATCTACTTAATGGGACCCAATTCAAAGCGGGCCAAATTGCCCAATACAATATTCACCACACAGATATTTGTTTCAGCCAGTGGTAGAGTGAAGGCATAGTGAGCGGGGATGAAGTCAAAATGGCCACTGGTAACACCCAAGATGGCTGCTGACAGGAAGCCAGTGGGCCTGGCCTGGCATATAAAAGGAAGTGGGTGGGAGAAGCCAGGGGGGCAGCTAGGTTGATGATGGGGTAGACAGAGGCAGTAGGTTGCTGCCTAGAGTAGCCTGGGAGTAAGTAAAAGGAACTAGAAAGGTTGGAAACTCCTAAGACTAAGAATAGGAACTGTGGATGTGAGTGAGTCGAGGGGTTGACCCTGAGAAATATATAATGGACTGTTTTATGCTGATTGAAGCTACTTTAAGTTATGCTGAATAAAGCTATCTTGATTTAATTCCCTGAAAGACTTTGTAATATTTGGGGCTGTATCCTGTAAAGATTTATGACTGGCAAAAGATGCCCTGCGACACAGCCCTACCATCAAAATTACACACAACACTCAGGGCACTTTCATACATGGCCCTCCCCCACACATATTTGGGCTGTTGGAGGGAATGCACAGCCCAAATATGCTCGTGGATCGGCCGGTGTGAAAGACAAAGCCATGCAGGAGATCAAGCTCTGCATCCCACGCAGCTTTGCCGGCCGATCCCTGCGCATATTCGGGCTGTGCATTCCCTCCCCCCAGTCCAAATATGCATTGGGGGGAGCATGTATGGAAGTGGCCTTAGACTGTGCGTTTGTGCACTAGCACTACCCACTCTTAAGTGTATTGCTGGAATAAGTCCTGCTCTAATAATCCTGTAACCGGTCATTCACTCATTGGAATGGCATGGTGCCATCAATGATTGCAAACATCAATTTTCAAGGATGTTCAGGTGTCTGTCACTTAAACTAGTCAATACCATAATGAGACACTCCCCCAGTGGGGAAAACTCACAGCACAGTCCATGCTGGGGTGGGTTTTTTTTGGGGGGGGGTGGAGGGATGAGAAATGGGTTTGCAGTGCAAGCAAACCCGTGCTGATTAACTAGAACAGTACAAGTCTGCTTGAGTTGCGTACCCTTTTCTCACAATACCACTTAACCCCCACCCAGTGAGGAAGATGGCATAGGCTGTGCTCTGTGGGTGTGTAGCAGGGGGCTTCCTCCAGGGCCACATGGAACGCTGGGATCTCACTCTGGGAAATTAGCTCACCCCCTGCTACGCCGTTTCAGCCCGAGCCTCGGCTGAAAACCCCAAGACAGGGGGGTACCCTCTTCTAGGATACAACACACAGTCCAGAGGGTATTAGTCCACAGTCCTTTATTAGACTCTGTGTCCCATGTACCTGGGGCTGCTGGCTCAGTCACCTCCACCCTGAAGGCCCCAGTCAGTCTCTCCAGTCTCAGGAGCAATGCAGACCATCAACCCACAAAGTCCCTCCATCCAGGCTTCTAAGCCCCCAGGCTCTGACCAAGCCTTCCCCAGGAAAGGGACTCCTTCCTGGGCATAGCCTCTCCCACTTGCCTGGGTGTCTCTGGTTCTCAAACCTTCAGTATCTTGGAGCGTAGGGCAGGAAGGCTTCTTCAGGGGATGTTGCTCCTCCAGCTCCCTAGCAGAGACTCTCTCCTCTCTGCCTTGTCTCTCCTTATATACAGGCAGAGTGGGCATGGCCACGCTTCCTCTCCATGGCCTTAAAGGGCCAGTAACCCGCCCACTCTGTCCCAGGGTTTCTCAGCCTGTTTGCCTCACAGGCCAGCTGTGGGGTTGGCTCTGCCACCCCCTTGGTTGTGCTTAGCCCTCCAGCAGACCCCCTCAGTCCCCTTCTTAAAGGGGCAGCAGCCCCACACGTCTGCTCCCTGCTACAGGGTGTTTTTACACAAAAGACACACCCCCCGCACACACACACACACGGACACTCACCATCCAGATGGGGGTGATCTCATTTGAATACGGTACGCGTGATCCACGTGCTGCCCACCCAGTCCATACACGGGGCACACTCCAGGAAAATCCGGAGTGCCCCATGCTGCCTGTTTAAAGTGCTCCCTGAACCCAGGATGCTCACGCACCCACCCACCCCCCGCCACCTGCCCATCTTGTATAAAACACCTAGAGTCAACTTCCCATGCTGGGGAAACCATTGTAGAAATGCATCCTCACTGCCTCTGCTGAAGCATTGCTCATTTGGGGAGTTGGATGACTGTCATGATTCAGTAGCCATGATTGAATCACCAACTCTCCTCTTTCTAAAAAAGTAATAAAACAGAAGTCTTTATAGAACTTTGAACAATTTGACAGTGAGATAGCTCATGCTCCAGAAAACTAAAGCAACATTACTCAACTCTCCCAACATAGCAGTGAATGTGGGTGTTAATCAACCAGAACTTAGCAGTGAATTAGATCTCAGCCAACAGTACTCCAAATGTTGACGACCAACCAGTAGTTCAAGAAAGAGCTATTGCAGAAATGTTCTTTATTATATGATAAACCCCATGTTTCCCACAAGTGCATATTTTGCTTGTGAAGGGTGAGGAAACCTATTTGCTTCCCCATTTGAACACAACCAGTTTATCAAAACTGTAGTAGGCATCATACTAAGTGCATCTCACTGGAAATAGTCTCTTCCTGGAGGAAAAAAAAAATACACATGCCGTGCTAGTGAGTGCTAACATAGCACAAAATTTCCACATATGTAATTTGAAACAGAGTGCAGAGTAGGAGACAAGACCTTGTAGCGAGGATCTGAGGGAGTTCTTTGATAATTTATCTTGAAAATAAATCACAAAATACAATGTCAAGCATTCCAATGGAGAAAAAATACACTGAAGTTCTCAGCAGTTGTAAATCGGCATGTGTAGCAGCAGTTTATACTAGCGAATCCTTTAGTCTCATTAACAGTAAGCAGCAAGAGGGGGTTACGGAAAGCCCATCAACTGGCCTTTCCACATGAGCAGGATGGAATTTTAACAAGAGGCTCTTGTAAAGCACTACCTTTTCTACATAAAGTGTTCAAGCTGTTGGATGTCATAAAGATTCCTGGATAAATACATCAGCTATTGCTCCTGTAGAGAGAAATCTGGGAGAGAATCTGTGTAGTTTTGTTACTTAGGTCTGATTTTTCTAACTTCCGAATTTAAATTTCTTTATACACAATGGAAACAATCCAATGGCCCACATACGCTGACCCTTGTGCACAGCGTACAGCCAGAATGCACGCACACCATGCATGCACGCACACGATGCATGCACGCACACGTGAGCGTGCGCATTCTGGCCCGAGCACAGTGCCTGCGGTTAACAAACACAGGCCCTTGGATCGTCCCCAATACATTTTTACTTTCAATTAATTGCATGCTCATTTGGCCTGACCCTCAGCTGGGGTAAATCAGCATAATTACACTGATTTCAGTGGATACATATACGCCAGCTGAGATTCTGTCCCTAATTATTATCAAAACACCAGTATCTTTAAAGTAAGTAATAGGTTCAGAGTGGATAGTGCACAAACCCACATTCTCGTGGCACATCCAGACAGCATCCTCCAGGTGAAGGAAACCACCATGGAGCAGAGACTGTGGGTGTTTTTAGACAAGCAAGGCTTGGTGGGGGCAGTGGGTGTCAGTGCAAATAACTCATATGGTCAGCAAATAACTCGTATAGGCAACTGTTTCCTCTCCCCCCTGCCCAGCCACAACCCCCACCCCAAAGCCCACCCAACTGCTTACCCTCTGCTATGAGACACAGCCGCAGGCACATGGAAGCATGAAGCCGCAGCAGTCAGTAACCCCTTCCTGCCCAGGATCTGCTGCCGCTGCAGGCAGTCCCGGGTAACAATGAAAGTGCATACTGGGCAGGACATGCAGGGAAGCTGCTGTCCTCCATGTCCTCTTCTCTCGCATGTCACAAGGGGGCTTTATTGTGCTTTGAGCCACATGGTGTTGCATTTTGCATGTTTCCCCTTTAAGAGATCCCCAGAGAGCTCCCGGCAGGGCTGTGGGTGGGACCAAGGAGGCAGTCGGCCGCGGACCTGCCTGCTGGCATGGGTGGGTGCCCTGGTTCATACAGGCAGGGGATGTGTGGGAGCCTTCCTCCACATGGCACACTCCAGATTTTTCAGCTGTGCTCCATGCATGGCCATGAGTGGGTGCTGCGTGGGTGACGGGAGCATTCATCCCTCTGCACCACCTTCACACGGGGGTGATGGGTGGCCATGCAGGATAGCATCGTGAAAAGGGTTTGCTTGCCCCACAAACCTTTTCATCACAGGCTCTGCCTCATGTTGGCTCTCCACTTTGGAAGTGGTAAGGAATTCACACATCCTCTCCCGTGTCCCTGATGAGCCCTTGTTTTCTACCACCCGATACAGAATTTGTTACAAGCATCTGATTCCATCAAATCAGCAATGGCATTTTGAGATCTGATTAACTTGGAGCAAGCTTCCGTTCCGGATACGTCATTTCCTACTGCCTAGCGCCCACAGAGCTGGGGCCAGAGAGTCTTGGAGCAAGGACTCTTCCTTCCACTCTGTGGTCCGTGCGGTTTCCAAAATATTGCATGCAGGGGTATTTGTTTATTTAAACTTATATCCTGTCTTTCCCTTAAGGATCAGGTTGGGTTACAACATAAAAGCCATACAACGTCACCTATCTCATATGTATCACAGAAACCTGGCTGGACAACGAGTCGGGGCCTATTCTGGCTGACCTTGTTCCGTCCGGGTATTCCGTGCAGCATCAGCCCCATTCAGAGGGACAGGGGGCGGTGTAGCCATGATTTACAAGGAGGGTTGGACTGTGAGGAGATATCCGGTGCAATACACATCAGGTATTGAGGGTCTTCACCTTGTGTTTGATTTGGTGGGCGACAGTTCGGGAGTGCTGCTTGTATACCGTGAGTTACCTGTGCAGCTGCCTCCCTACATGCTTTGGCAGAGGTGATGTTGGGAGTAGTGTTGCAGTCCCTGAAGTCAGTAGTCTTGGGGGACTTCAACATTCACGCCGACACTGACCTTGTGGGAGCAGAGCATGAGTTCATGGCCACCATTGCAATCATGGACCTGTCCCAGAGAGTTGTTGGCCCGACACTCCAGAGGGAACATACCTTAGATCTTGTGTTTTGCACCAGCCTTGAGGCAGGTGCTCCATTAGTGGGCAAGTTATCAGCTGTACCCTAGTCATGGACAGACCATTACCTTCTGCAGGCCTTGCTCCTGGCGCATGTCTGCCCCCCGAAAGGTGCAGAACCGATTTGGATGGTTCGTCCCCGGAGACTGATGGAACCAGATTGGTTCCGGAAGGCTCTGGGTGAGTTTCCCTCTGACCTTGACGATTGTTCTATCGATAACCTCATCGTGTTATAAAATACCTTGCTGACGGAGGCCATCGATCGGACACTTCCTAGGTGTCTGCTGCCCAGGTGACAGCTCCGCAGGCCTCCTTGGTTCTCCAAGGAACTGCAGGGGCTGAAGTGAGAAGGGCAGCGGTTGAAGTGACGGTGGCGACGTTTGCATGCTGAAACCGACAGACTGCATCATAGAGCCAGTTTACAGGCCTATGCCGCAGCGATGCAGGCAGCAAAAAAGGGAGGTTTTTGCTACCCTCATAACATTCACTAAATCCTGTCCAGCGGAGCTTTTCTGGGTGGTGCGGGGGCTGGTCAGTCCGGCCTCCCTCCGCCTTGAAGTGGAGTCATCTATTGCTCGCTGTGACAGGTTTGTGGATTATTTTAGAGATAAAATCGTTCGGATTCACCACAACTTTGATGTCGCAATAAATACATATGGGGAACTGGAGGTTACTGAAGCCTCATCTTGTTCGGTTTTGTGGCATAAATTTAAGTCGTGACACCCGCCAATGCGATTGGTATTCTTGGGGTTGTTAGGGCCACATCTTGGAAATTAGATCCTTGCCCATCCTGGCTGATTAAATATTGCTGGGAGACAATGGGGCCATTGCTGGCTGGGGTGGTCAACGCCTCCCTTCAGGAGGGCAGAATGCCGGACTGTCTCAAAGAGGCAGTGGTTCGACCTCTGCTCAAGAAACCATCACTTGACATTGACTCCCTTGCCAGCTGTCGGCCTGTCTCTAACCTTCCCTTTTTAGGGAAAGTTATTAACGGGTAGTGGCTCAGCAGCTGCAGGGACATCTTAACCTCATCGGTTATCTGGACCCCTCTCAGTTGGAATTTCGTCCGGGGTATGGCACCGAGACTGCGCTTGTGGCTTTGGTAGATGATCTGCACCAGGAAAAGGATCAGGGTCGTTCAACCCTGCTAGTTCTATTAGTTCTTCCGGCTGCATTTAAGACAGTTGATCACGAGATGTTGGTGATGTGCCTGCGGGACTGTGCAGCAGTGAGCGGGACTGTTCTTGAATGGTTCCGCTCTTTCCTGACAGGTAGAATGCAGTGAGTGGTTCTTGGGGAGTTTTTTTCATCATACTGAGACCTCTCGTGTGGAGTTCCACAGGGGTTCGGTTTTGTCTCCTCTCCTGTTCAACGTGTATATGCAGCCCCTCGGTGATGTGATCAGGAGGTTCAGCGTGCAGTGTCATCAATATGCTGATGACACCCAGCTATCTCTCACTTCTTCAACAGACACAGGCCCTGCAGTCTCGGTACTTACTCAGAGTTACTCAGAGCCCTTGAGGTCCCCCGAGTCTTCTAGGGGGCCATGCAGGGGAGGACGTTCTCGGTGGCCACTCCATGGCTGTGGAACTCCCTTCTGGTGGAGGCCCAGTTGGCCCCAGATCTCCCCTCTTTTCGGAGAATCTGTAAGACTTGGCTGTTCCGCCAGGCATTTGGTAGGGGAGATGGGTGAGGGGGTAGGTGGCTGGGTTGGGGCTATTTTCCTTTTTGTCCTCCTTTTAGTTGTTTTAAAATATTGTTTTAAGGTTTTGCAAATTGTAAGCCGCCCCGAGCTGCCTGTGGCAGGAGGGGCGGGGTAGCAAAATTTTAAAAATAAATAAAATAAAACAGAAGCATATAAAATATATATATTAAGAAGTCCCCAAACCTCTACCCCATCTTACCAAGTAATTCCTTCATGCCCTTGTCACTGGGGCTGGGGGATACCACACTCAGGGGAAGCCCAGACACACTTGGACTCTGGCCCTGACTCTACTCATGATGCTCTGAAGTTAAGTGCCCGTCAGAATAGAAGTGTGACCCAAGTGATCTCTGTGAGATCAGGTCTTTATCATCATAGGGAGCAGAGCAATACAGGGAGCCCAGAGTCTTGCCCCACTCACTCACTCGGTACTGACACATGAGGCAGGGAGGAAAGGGCCACTCGTGGGGGTTCACATGGGGATGCGGGCGAGTGCCCTGGATCCGGGGGGGGGGGAGGGACAAGGGACTGGCACACGGGGAAGGAACGGGGAAGGGTGAAAGTCCGGTGGGGGCAGGGGCTGTCGTTCACTCTCCCAACCACGCTCAGGGGGACCAAAAGGGAATCAAACATGCAAAGAGGTCCCACGCACTGAGGCTCTCACACTCATGCACCCCCCCACACCCTTGCACACAACAAGGTACTACAACAATAAGCAACTCGCTACTTAGCTTTTGGCGGGGCCGATTTCTCTCTGATCACCAGCGCTGGAGCTAGCTCCAGCGCCAGCATTTATGCTGGAGGCCCCGCCCCTGCGTGCGCCCGCAGGCGTTCCGAGCATCGTGGAGGGGGTGGGGCTGGCCCTATGCTATGTTGAGGCGAGGGAGGCGCAGCCAATGCTCCTGGAGTGGGGCCGGTTGCTATGGGGACCAGCGCCTGCGCCGCAGAGTGCTGGGCTGCTTCAGGCGGCGTTGCGTCACACCTCATTCTACCAAGGCTGCGGATGGCCGGGGGGGCGGAGCCACTGCCGGTAAGCGGGGCTTACAGCCCTTTGCAGTATGGGAGAGAAGAGGAGGGGGCATTGAAATGCAGAGAAATCAACAGTTAACTGCATGCACTGCTACAGGATTAGATATACACAGATTAAGGACTAACTGGTGAGTTTGCAACAGAGTGTTTATGGGAATGTACCCAAAGATGTGTTAGGTAAAACCCGCACAAATAATAATAAAAATAATAATAATAGGGATTTTGGACAGTAATCTTATACTTAAGGTGACGTAACATATAATTATAATTTATGGTGAGGCTGGTTTGAGACAGAAGTATCATCTAATAACTACCAGATTTCAACTCCAGCTCTTCAAAGTGTAATATAGTTTGCATTAGACTTACCATTCTTGCCCAAAACTCAAGTGCTAACCCTTTTCAAAAGGGTCACCTTTTGGACTAAAATTTTCTCAGTTGAATGACAACTTGTATGGCTTTTAAAATGTCTTCTGAAGCACCTCAGCTATCTGGTAATAGGTTAATAAATAAAAAATACTACTACTAATACATCCTTATTTTGTACATGACATGAAGATCTTTGTGATCATTTTGAGCCCTTTTAGTGAGGCGGACGCTGAGAAATTTGGTATGAGCAATGAGCCTTCTGAGATTTCTGGTGATTTCTGGCTTTTTAATTCAACCTAGTCATAATCCTTTGAAAGTCACACTTTTTCATGCCTGCCTGGTATACTTGGCATGATTCCTTAGCATTGCTCAGAGAAGAGGTAGGCTGCCTTGTGTACACATGAATTGCTAGCTTAATCACACACTTGAATTTTTAGTTGCTTCATTAATTCTAAATCAAATATGAGCTAATTCTAAGTGTTTCTGAGAAATTACAGAAAACGCATTCTTGTTTTCCATGGGAGTTTATTTCTCACATTTATATCCCACCCCTCTCCCCCAGAGGCGACACACAATAAAAACAAATTGTCAAAAAATATAAATACAATACAAATAAAACACATTACTACTTCAAAAGGTGAGTAGAGATAAAAACCCCTCCCAAACCCCTAACCCATCCCACCCACCCCCTTACCCCCGCCAAATGCTTTGCAGAACAGCCAGGTCTTAGAACTGCACCGAAAGGCAAGGAGATTCAGGCTAAGGCAGACCTCTGCCAGGAGAGCATTCCAAAAAGTGACAACGCAGCCACCAAGAATGCCCTCCTGCCCGTACAGACCCACCTAAAATGCGAGACCTCCAGGAGGGCGCTCCTGGACGAGTCACTGCAGGGGCCACCCAGGCACCCAGGGGGTGAGGCCAATCTTTCAGATAAGCAGGACCCAGACGGTTAAGGGCTTTAAATGTTAAAACCAGCATCTTGAATCAGTCCCGGAAGACAATAGGCAGGCAACACAGTGCTTGGAAGAACTGGTGTAACGTGCTCTCTGCAGCCCGTCCCAGTCAAGGGATGGGACGCAGCATTCTGCACCAGCTGCAGCTTCCAAACCGATACCAGGGGCAACCCTATGTAGAGCACATTGCAATAGTCCAGAATCGAGGTGACAAATGCATGGATGAGGATGGCGAGGTCTGAGTACAAGATGTATGGGCGGAGCTGCATGCAGGGCCATTTTTACACGAGGCGCTTAGAAAAGCTGCAGATGCAGGGCTTTCAAGAGGCTGCTTTCTATAGACCTGAAAAATGGAGTCTACAGAACGTGGCCTCGTGAAAGCCCTGCATCTGCAACCGCCACTGCTAAAGAAGAATGCGCAGCTTTCCTCTTCAACCCTCCCTGTGCAGCTTTCCTCTTCAACATGGGGCTGCAGAGGCTCTTCTAAACGGTATGTTCGGTGTACATAGAATACAACCAACCAAGGAAGTCTACCCATTATTTACACCTTGACAGATAAAGGAAAATGAGGTGTAGCCTGACAAACAAGCTCTCTCTAAAGCAGATTTAGACACGATTCATTCCCAGCTTTTCAGTGTCAACTCCTCCTTCGTTTGCAACCGTAAAATAAATTCCAATGCTCAGAACATTTCAAGGAGGAATAATTTTCAACATTGGCTCGGACTTTGTTTTGTTCTCACTTTGAAATTGATTAGCTGTGCTGCTGAAAGAAAAATTGCTTTGTGTCTCCAAGAAAGAAAAACATCTGAGACAAATGCATGGAATCTAATAATAAACCCATATTATTTGTTAATTGTTTCATAACTGCCTTCACATTTGTGTTATGAGGTGAGGGGACACACTGTAACCCAGACTCTCAGGAGGAAGTTAAACAAGAATAATTTAAAGTCACCTTTACATATTAAATGCCAGGTGTTTATTCACAGTACAAACAAAATGCACTGAAATTAATGCACTGCAAAGCAAAAGGGCCCACAGTGTACACAACAGATCGGATAAAAGAGTGCAAAGGTAAGGACTACATAAATCACATCTGCTTCTAGATAAAAAGTTACTGAAGTCAGGGTGAGAATTTCCAGAGAGTGTGGTGTTAATCTAACAATGTTCTTATTGACTTTAATGGGTGCAAAGTTAGGTCCATGCCAAATGCTTTCCAAAACCTTAGTCAAGAGCGGTTATTTTAATAAAAACATGTTGAAAGGCATTAAAGGACAGGGTGCAAGTAGAGGTACCCCTTGCCACTCCCCCTCTCAAAAAGGGGAGGGTGGTGAAGGCAGCGGGGGGCTTTGTTATGCTCCCCCTAATAGGAATGAGCAAACTTCAGGCCACTGCAGTGGTGGATGAAAAATGGCCACTTGGGCTGGGGTTGCCTAGGCAATGCCCCGTTTTGGCATGAACATTTCAGAGTCCGCGAAGGGATGATCTCATGAGGCAAGATGGGCCAGCCTGAATGCGTGCCTTAAGTACTCAACGCAGACCCGCCACAGAGAGTGAGCTCCACCAACCCTCAAAGTTGTTGCTTGTAACACTGAGCATTAGCAGGATGCCTAATTTGGAACTAGGAAGGAATTTTTACAGGAACCCCCATCAGGGGCAGCTGGTGGGTTTTGAGGTTGGAGGGGCAGTAAGGCCGGTGAGCCTAGGGGCGGAGCCAGGGCAACGGTAGGCGGAGCCAGGACAACGGCAGGCGGCATAACCCATCCGCAAGGAGTTCCCAGGGTTAACATTGGATGGACATTACATTACTTAATCCAGCAATTTCAGTTAGGCAGGTTATATTCACCTCCTCTGCCAGGTTTAGAAAGCAGGCAGACAACCTTAAACCTTGATTACAAGCATTTTTAGTAAAAATCGACAGAACACAAAGCTTTTCCCAGGGCCCTATCATCATGCACAAATATATAAAAACCAGAAAACCACACGTAACCAACCCAGTCCCACAAGCCCCCAAAGGCATCCCCAGCAGCCACAAAATTTGGCCAGTTTCAGGGATGCATTGTCACCAAATCAGACACATCCAGACCAGCATCCCTAGTAGGTTCACCAAAAAACTGCCTGTTCAAGCACACAGGCCCCTTTTTAAAAAACAGTTTGTCCCCTTTCAGGGCTGCATTCCCACCAAAGCAGGCCCCGAGTCCAGACCAGCATCCCCAGCATCCACACCTTATCCCCAGCAGCCAAATGCCTGTCCACATAAACTACTTTCCAGCAGCAGCAGCAGGGAGCAGCACTGAAACAGCGAAGGGACCATTTAAAAAAAAAAAAAAAAAAA
>QEPC01000099.1:1040561-1106548 GCA_003113815.1 Sphenodon punctatus
GCAATCCATCCCCAGTCTGTTCCCCTCCCCCCCACCCCTGCAATTTACTCACCAGAGACAGCACAGTGGGATCCCGGGATGGTGCGCTGGCTTCTCTTCTTGGGTCTGGAGCTGCCGCGCAGGCTGCTAGGCTCGACTCGGAGGGAGAACCTAAGAGCATCCTGCGCAGCAGCTCCCAGGTCCCCCCGCACAGCCGAGTAGTCTGGCCCAGTCGCCTGTGTGCAGCGCCCAGGAAGGACTTTTAGCCCTGGGCTATCCCTGCAATGAAATAGTGCCCCTTGCAGCACTATTTCATTGCAGGGTTCCCTTTATGCGGGATGGACGGCACTTCTAGCCGCCCATTCCGCATAAAGGGAGAACGCCTCCCTTTTGTCCTTCCAAGGCTTCCTTAGGAAGCCTTCAGGAGGGGGGGTGAGAATGTCGGAGCCATCTCGAAGAACCTTGTTTGAAGGCACTGACCTTGAAGGTTGCTACCTCTAAACAAGGTTCTTTGAGCTGGCTCCACACATTCACCGTGACTCCTGGGGGGCCAGGAGGGGCATTGCCCCACACATCCTAGAGGGCACATTGCCACTGACCCCCATCCATTGGCCAAACTGATTCCTGGTTTTTGGGATGGACTTAGAATTTCTGGGGCCCAGGGCAATATAAATGTGGGGCCCCTGCTGGGCCCACCTCTGGGCCCTGCTCCCCTCAGGGTCACCTTCCACATGGCCCAAGTTGTGGTTGGGCTCTGGGAGCCCACTGGGTGGAAGTGGGGGCCCGGCACCCTACCCTAGTGAAACCAGGGGCCACTGCATGGCCCTCAAAAGTAGAGAAAATCATGAGGCCTGGATTTGTACGCCTGTGGTAAGGCCAGAAAACAACTATAGAAAATCCTGTGAAATAGAAGCAGTTCTGAAATACTTTACAAAACTGGTTCCCGACCCCCCCCCTTTTTTTTTTTGACCACCTCTAGCAAGGAGGGCTGCAGAAAGCATGGAAATGCACTAGTCAGTACCCACACTGTTCCTTCCTGCCCCAAAACTGGGTTGGGAAAGAAGATTCTGCTTTCCTAGGCCGCATATAGGTCCCCCCTCAGCAAATCTTGTTATCTTAGGCTTGCTGTAGAGGAGGACCAAGTTTTGACCTTTACCATTTTATATCGCTACGCACAAGAATGGAATCCAAATGCACAGCTTTAGCTTTGTCCCTTCAGCCTTACAAATATACAGGACATCTTCATATCTTAAACTTTCATCTCTGGGTTTCAGATTGATTACACTATATATAGTCTCATTAAAATGTGGATAGGTGTACTGAGCACTTATGAAACCACCAATACAGACTTTTTTATGCCAGCTTTCACGTTTTATAAAAATGTGGCCTTTGTTAAGTGTTTCCAAGGTGCTGGTTTTGTAACTGTTGTATCATCATGAGCAAAGGGTGCGGATGGCTTTTGTTATTCCGAAACGCTGCTTTGAGGTGGGTACAGAATGACAAGGAGGAACTAAATACGGAGCCCTTACTGATGGATGATGCTGTAATTTCAACCCTAGACTGCCTTAAAAATACTACCCCCATAGAAAAATAGTATGTTTTCATTTTCCTCCAAATATAATGTTTTACTCTGTAACTTCCTTTGGTTTAAATCAGCTTTCAAGTCCAGCGAAAGACAGACCTTGAAAGTCAGTATATTTTATTTGACTGTCCTGCAGTACTATAATTACCCCCTTTAAAAAGGCAACACTATTTTACAGTTCAGACACTACATAAGTAAACATCCTTATTTACTTGGATGCCAACTACATGTGTCGTACTTAGATGTCACTACAGATTACTTGCTAATTGTGCTTAGTAAATAATACCAATTATCATGAAATCTTTACTGTAGATGAGCAGAAGCTACAAACCAGGCATTCAAGTTTCCATGACCAATATCATACTTCCAAAAAGGTACCAAATGAGAGTGTTGGCAGAAACTGGTCATGTGTAATCAATATATCAATTGCTAACATGTTACCAGGAAGCATTAGCCTGAAATATGTATAATGTAAAAGATTAGCCTAGTCACATCAGACCATGAGAACAAAAATAAGTCCTTCCACAACTTTATAATCAGACCAATAAAATTGTATTTTCTGCTACTGACAAAAAAGAACCATTATTCATCAGATTATTCTACTACATTTGAACTGCTGTAACAGAATTTGAATTGATAACTTCCCTACTGTGGTTAGTTTTATTGAATTACATATTGAAATGATATCATTTCAATCATTTTGTATCACAGTACTAAACTCTACTATGGGTTGTATTTATTCAGCTGAACAGCAAGGTGTGCTAGTTCCCCGTTTGACATGTCAGACACACGATAGCTTTTAATGTTATTTATTGAATGATCTTTCAAAGTTTACACTACTGTAAGTGTAACACTCTCTCTCTTTGAAAGGTCATTCAACTTGAAAGGATTTGGTCTTGGATACCATTTCTTTTTTCTTTCAGAAACAGTGTACTTTAGTGAACTCAGGTTTGAAGGCATCCTGTTAAACATTACATTGTATCTTCCTAATGTTCTTTCATTTCTGTGCCATGTGATTCATCTGTAAGTTGCAACAAGCTTATATTGAATCAGTTTGGCTATGTCAAATGACAGGAGTTAACCCACCTCTCTCTTCAAACATCTCAAGAATGCCTGTATGTCTGTAAGTGGTGAGGAGAAGCATAATCCACCAGAGACACAATCCCAATGTCCAAGACTGTACAGAACACCAAACTCTTCCTAAACAGCTTTGGAGAAACTGTGTGCAAACACAGCCTTGAGGGAGTAATAGCTAGTGCACTGGGAATTTCTATGCATTTTCTGCATTACTGACTTGACTATTAATGAAAATGCATGCTGCTACACCACCACTGAACTACAAAGAGCACTTGTTATTCTGGCCTTTACATTTTTACACAGACAGATGCCCTGTTTAATTCATTCTACAAGGGCAATTTGTATTGTCTTCGATTCCATTTTACAAGCCAACCCGATTTTATAAAATGAGAACCCAGGCACAGGTAAAGGATTAGATTTGGGTTGTACAAGGGGGAGGATGCTGCTGCATGTCTTCCTTTTGAAAGTAGGGCTGAACAAGGAACAATTTATTCTTGCGAAAAACCTCATGATTTTGAGAACTGGGGCCAAGATCTCACAAGATCTCAGTCCGAGGACGAGTTCTCAGACAAGAAGATAAAAATAATTTTAAAATATCATTGCACATGCACAAAATGGCCACTGGACTGTTTTGCGTATGTGCAAAATGGCAACTGCCCTTAACCAAAATGGTGGCAACGCCATTGCCACTGTTTTGGTTAAGGGCATGGCCATTTTGCACCTATGCAAAACCATCTGATATCCATTTTGCACATACACAATGATTTTAAACATTATTTTACATTTTATTTTCTCATGAAGAACTTGGTAAGACAGTCCCGGTTCATCTGAGATGAACTGAGAACAGGTATTTTGATGAGATTCTCGCTTTTGCAAGATCTCATCACAGCCCCATTTAAAAGCATTCTGTTTAAGAGAGGGGGGGGGAAGCCCAAAACAAACAAGCGAACAAAAAAGTTCTGATTTCTGCACTAGACTGACCCCCACAAACCAAAATGGGACATTTTCACAATTTTGTGCTGCACAAAAGGCTCGAGGTATTGGTTTAAAATTTTGCCTTTAAAATGTTCTTGGTGCTATGTAAAACCTTATCACATTTAGTTTAGTCCCACAACATTCCTGTCAGATAGACTAATGCCAGTAGCCCTGATCTAGCAAACTCAAACTGCTTAAGCATGTGCAGACGAGTTGCACTTGCCAGGCAATGTTAAAGGGAAGAGCACACAATTTTTTTTGCTGGATGTGAGTTTTTCTCCTGTCCCGAGGGTACACATTTTACAGAGAGGGTGGTGTCAGCCAGGAGGGTGAAGGAAGCAGTCTGATATTGTTGTGAAAGAAACAGATGGGATGGGTACAAGTAGAAATCAGGTCATAGAGGGATGCCATCTTTCGAGGGCAGAGTGAAGGATGCGGTATATTCTCTGTGCTATATAGGAGATATGCTACTGGAGAGGTCTCTGAGGGTGGGCAGCGGAGGGTATGTACTGCGTTACTTAACTCTGCATTCCCTGCTTTGTGGTTTTTCTATTAGGTCATTTTTTAAACTGATACACAATGCTGTCTGTATTAAAAGTAACAGAACTGTAAGGTTGGAAGAAGCTTCAGACGGGTCACCTAATCCAATTCCCTGCTACAAAATGGGCAACACTGGGGTGGGCAAAATTTCCTAATCCCAAGAGTCACATTCATTTACCATAATGGGTAAACACACATGACGTTGATGCAGTGGCAGCCTGACACGGCCTGGGGATAAAAAACACGGTGGAGCCAGTCGGTCCAGGCCATGTTGGGGCACCAACTGTGGCCGTGGTTGGGGTGTAGGGGAGGGCAGGGAGAAGCATGAACATGTGGCTGTCCAGCCCTGCCCCTGCACTGCATCCAGCCCTCTGCCCTCCACCATGACAGGGAGTCATGGCGACCAATGACTGCCGGTCATGGCGGCTGGCCATAGCAGACCTGACCCAAGCCAGGTTGGAGGCCCAGGAACAGATATGCTAGCCTGCTCTGGCCCACTTGGTCAGGCCTTAGCCCAGACTGCGACCTTGGAGGTTTTCTGAGGTCACAGCTTTCGCTAGCCACCAACACTGCCTGGGGCAATCCCAGCCCATTATCTGGCAGTGCCTACCCACATGTGCAGGTGACTTTCGGGACAAAGCGTGACAAAGAAAGCCACAGCAGGCCGCTGTCACATCTGTTTTTACCCCATGGGGCCAAAGAGCCACATGTTGCTCTAGAGGCACAGTTTGCCCACTTCTGTGTTATACCTACAGTATTGCAGACAAATGCCTGTGTCCAGACAGGTTTTGAAAACAGTTAGAGGAAGGAGATTCTACAACCTTCCTGACAGCGTACCCCATTGCCTAACGAAGTTTCCCCTAGTTTTTATTTAACCCAAATCTACTTTGCTACAATTTAAGCCCATTACCCTTTGTCCTATTTTCTGTGGCAAAGGAGTATTCCATCTTGTTTGTGGCAACCTTTTTGATATTTGAAAACTGCCATCGTGTCCCCCTTTAGTCTTCTTTTCTCTAGGTGAAACACACACAATCACTTCCAGTTAGATGTAGTAAATTGCAACATTCATTAGTATGCAGTATAGACAATTTGTATCGATCTTAAATTACTGAAGCACTGCTAATGTGTTGGTTGCCAGGATGCTTGTGTGTTTTGCTTTTTCTTTAAGACTCACAGAAAGTGTGCTGTAAAGAGCGATGTTAAAATATTACCTATATTTTATTCTACTTGCTGCCAAGCTTAAGCTCGAGTCTTTCACTATGCATACAAATGCTAATTACAGCTCAACACAAATGCTAATCCCGACATCTGTTAATTAAAAGATCACATCTTCTGCAGAGTCAGCATTGCTATTCAAACGAAAACATTAATCAGACTGAAAAATTGAAAATCAAATCAACTGAAAGTAGAGATTTTTAGCCCTGAGTTCAATTAATATCAAAGTGCAAGACTGCAACTGCCTAAGGACATGGTAATATAATCTATATGCTTGTACAAACAGAGGATCATTTTAGCGGAAAGAGTTTTCAGCAGCACAATATATTTCTGTTCTCACTTCGTATCTCTTTGGAATCACAACATTGGGTGAAAACAAACGAGACAGTAGCCCGCATTAGCCCAGGTCCCAACCTGCTCAGGACTCACCTGCTCATCAGTTAGGTCCCCATCAGATGTTCGCCTGCTATGGCCTTGGGATGGGTGGCTGGCTGGTACGGGATGCGTCATCAGGAGAAGGTTGGTGATGCTAGCATGTGCCCTCCCATTTGTTTGGCCCTTCTCAGCCCTGCTGTGAGGAAAGGTCATAGGTTCGGGCCCAGAAAAACACACTAACCTGTTCCACTGAACAGCTGATTGGGGGGGGGGTGGGGTGTCAAGAAACACACCCACCAGACTGCCGAACAACAGATCGGGGGGAGGGGGAGGCAGAGGAATGCACTCACCTGATCCACCAAACTGCTGGTTATGGGGCTAGAGAAGTACGCTCACCTGGCCTGCCGAACACCTAATCAGGGAGGCCTGGACTCTTCAGCCTTCTATTAGCTCTTCAGTGGGCCGAGCGTGCACACCAAACAGCTGATGGGGGGCCAGAGGACCCCTGATCAACCATCTTGCTGCAGCTCTTCTCCAGGGCCCAACCCTGCTGAGCAGCAGGGGTCTGGGAGTCCTGTCCCATGTGGACAGCCCCTCGGGCAGACCCATAGAATGGAGGGGCCTGTGATGGCAGCCCCCATGCCCTGGTTACTGGAGGTGGGCTGCTCCTGTGAACAACCCTCCCCACTGACCCGAGGAGTGGCAGCTGCAGTGGCCCTCCCTGGGGTGGGGCAGGAGCCACCTCACTGCTCTCATTTGTTTTCACCCACTATTTCCATTTGAGAAAAATCAAGACCCCAAAACGCATCAATGAATTACAATTCTAGACTCGAATCTTGCAAACACTTCTGCACACACTTAACTTTGAAATCAGCAGTAGTGTTCTCATGTGTGTCTGTAGGACATGGGCTATTGCTAAATCACATCCTACAACTTTTAACCTGCTTGTGATCATGAATGGTGTGGAACAGGTAAATACAGAGCTGCTATTTTCCCTTTCTAAAAATAACAGAACCAAGAGTCACTCCACAAAATTAACAGGCAGCAGATTTAAAACAAACAAAAGGAAGTACTTTTTCACCCCAACATACAACAAATCTGTGGAACTCATTGTCAGTGGACGTTGTGCAAGCCAATAGCGTAACTGGCTTCAAAAAAGGATTGGACAATTTTTTGGGGAGGCCAGGTCCATAAAAGGTTACGGTTAATTAGGTTAGTCAGGGGAATGAGACCCTTGATTGAAGGGAGCAGGGGGAGTGTGGCAGGAAAGGCATTCCCCACTGTGACCCATTGCATACTACACTGAGGCAGCAGAGGTTGGGCGCTGTCGGGAGACAGAATGATGGGCCAGATGGACTATTGGTCTGACCCAGTGATGGCACATATGTTCTTATGTGATCATTTACTGAATGGTTACATTTTGGTAGCATCTACAAGACACAATCAGGTTGGGGCCCACTGAGCCATATGGTGACCCATGCAATCTGTAAGTCTAAACAATGGCAGATCTTTTATCTTTATGGTTCCAATTTTTTTTTTTTGCCTGTGTGGCCTCATTTGGAGATGTAGATGTAATCCTACAACCCTAGACAGCAACAGAGACATAAGCAGCATATAAAATACTGATCCGAATCCCATATGTAGATGGCATGACCTCCCTGGGGCTCATAATCCATATTTTTGGGAACTTCTGGATTAGAGCGCGCTAGGGCAGAATACAATATAGGATTTTAAAAACCATTGGCAAGTGCGTGTAATATCTGTGAAAAACATCTTGGAGAAGTGACTCAGAAGCAATGGACAAAGTTTTTTGGATGCTTCTACTCTCTGTTCATAAGTGCATGGTAACCCTGAACTAGCTGTTTATGCAAGATGGCTTTCTGCATTCTCCGTTTTCTTTGTTGTAATCTTTATGGAAAAAGTTAATCCTGTTTTCACTGCTCCAGTCCTTTTCCCTCTAGTTCTCTGAACAGTGGACAGCCTCATATACCATAGGCACTTACAGCCCCTTATCTAGAAGCCTCACAATCAGTGAAGTATTTAGATTTACAGTACTCCTATGAGGCAGAGAAATGCTACTGCACATGGGACTGAGGCACACTGAGGACTAAGCAATTCACCCAAGGTTACAAAGGTTATCTGTATCAGAGAAGGGAATGAAGTGCATCATACATCCTGTCTCATGTAGCTAGCACTGCAGCTCAAGTCCCACTAGTGGCTTTGTTTCCTGGGGGAGGGGGGGGGAAGAGGAAGAGCCAGTTCAGCAATTATAAAAGTAAAAACATTGAAGTTATTGTTCCAGCTCCCAGTACTATAGGCTTAATCCAGCAGACCACATTGCCCCATGAGGCAAGTCACTTAACCTCTCTGCATCTCAGTTCTCCTGCAGCAACACTACACCGCACAAACCACAAAGGCCCATTGTCTGAGACTGCAAAACCCAGGGGGCAGAGAGGAGCTAATCAGCCACTCCTCCATCACTTTCCACAGTTTATGCGCACAGCAGCACTCAGAATGCAAGGTCTGGAAGCCACAGATAGTGAAGCATGGCAACAGATAAAGCTGCAGCAGTCACGCACACACACACTCTGGGGTGCTGTATCCCCTTTGGGTACCAGACTAGCACAGCCACAGAGTGGGAACCGCAAAGTAGGTAAAATATACTGGGCTATCCCTCTGCCGCTCTCAGGGTTTCACACAGTAACCTTCACCAATATTTGAGCACTTCATGGGGAAATTAAGCTTGCATGGAGGTTCCCAAGCTACCCCTGCTCAAGGAACCACTCACTGATGTGGGCTCTCCTGGTGAGATGGCTGCAACTTTTTAAAAATCAATTTCAAACCTGGTCAATCTCACGGCTAGACTACCACAATGCATTCTACGTAGGTCTGCCATTGATGATTGCTCGAAAGCTGCAGCTGGTGCAGAATGCGGAGGACTGCCTTCTGTTGGGGGTTGTGTCACTGGGGGGAACACTGCACTGACGCTTCAGCATCTGCACTGGCTGCCAATAGCATTCCCAGCAGAATTCGAGGTACTGGATTTGACCTATAAAGCCCTATACAGTCTGGACCCCCAGCATCAGAAAAGACCACCTCTCCCATCACAGCTTCTGACATCAGCCAGGAGCATCCTCCTGTAGGTATACTATCTGTCTACCAAGTTCACACAACAAGGGCACACAGGCATTTTTTGTGGTTCCCCAACAATTATGGAACTCCCTTCCCTTGAAGATTCATCTGAGCCCAAGCCTGAAGGCAAGGCATTTCCTGTGGCCGCTAAGTGGCCTAACTGCATAACAGCCACTCCGGTGGAGCATGCGGGGAGGGATTCTAACCGACAGCTCCCAGTGTGGCTACCACGGAAGTTACCTCACACTCCCACTGCCATGGACCATGGGGGAAGAGGGAAGTATGCTGGGCTGGCTTTTGAAACCAAGATGCTCTGGGTGTGAACACTGGGAAACCAGGCTCCCCAGTGCTTGCGGAAAGTTCCTGCGACTGGCGATGGGCGTGTCCCCCACCCATAGTGTCTAAATGAGTGGGGGAGACCTGTCTGCTGAACTGGCTGGCCAACCCATAGACAGGGGATGAGTGGGCACCTGTTGCCACACACTTTTTTGGGCTGCCCACATGGCACACTCTGAATTTCTTGGCAGTATGCCGTGAGTGACCATGAGAGGGTGCCGAGTGGCTCACGGGAGGACACATTCCCCCACACCACCTTCAGTTGTGTGGTTAGATAAGTGGCTCTTGGGTGGCCATGCATGGTAGCATCTCATATAAAAACACTTGTTGGGGAGGAGAGCAGAGACGATAAATCCCCCTGGGTTCTGCAGGTCAGAGTTTTGGAGTAAGAGGAGCCATATCAACTACTATTCCAAGGGCCCAATTGGAACTAAGTGACTGCAGCCATTACAGTGTCATCTACTCCAACCACATCATACAGTTCAGCCAGCAGCACTCTGTGATCAACAAGCTAGACATGTATAGAAATCTAACAGTAGGAGATACAGCCATCAACCATTGGTTGTAAACAGATGGACAGCAGCCCCAGGGGTGACTGCTGGTCCATCTAAATGGTGCTCGGCAGATGTTGAGAGCGGGACAGGCTGCGGCTGCTCTGGGGAGCAGCCGCACTTCAGAACATTCATGTGCACGCTGTGCAAAGCAGGTTGGCCAAACCTGGGGCAAGAGCAGACCATGGAGCTGCTGTCCCATCTGTTGAGTGGACCCACGCTGCAGCTTTGTGCCCATCTGCCCGTAGCCCTGGTCAGCACCACAGAGTCACAGCCTCCAGCCTAGAGTGTCAGGCAATGCCCACAACTCTTGCAGGGGGGCACCACATGGGAAGACTGCAGTCTGGGGACACTGTCGGTCTATCTTTTGTGAACAGAGGCAGAGCTGGGGAATGGGCAGATGTGGGGCTGGTGTCCCAGAATGAAAAGATCTTCTCCATGTAACAATGGGTGTTTTTAGATGGATTGGGAGCCTGTTGCATTTGTCCGCCTCCTAGGTACTTTTCCAGAAGCAGGACGCAGCATTGATAGACAGGCTCCTCATCCATTTTAACACACCCATTGTCACAAGTAGAAGATCCTTTCATTCTGCTAAGGATCTCTCAATGCTGCATCCTGCTTCCATGGAAAAGCACCTCGCAGGCTGACAAATGCAACCTGCTGCTGAAGTTTAGCTGTCATTAACCCAATTATTTTGCCTAGGAATGAAGTGTAATACTCGGACAGATTATCTGCATTGAATATCAGCTTTTAAAAGATCAGAGTAAGTATTGTGTTTGTCAAGGTGGGCAGCAGTTTTGCTTCTCTGAAGGAGAAACTAATAATGACAGGAAAAGAAAAGCCCCTGGCGTTACCTACCCCAAGCAAGGGTTGCATTTCCAATTAAGGAATCTCCTTGAGATTATAAAATCGTGGAGTCTGTGGCGATGAAATGACTGGACTACTAGGTGCTATCCAGGGGCGATGCCTCCCTTTTAGACAGTGTCGTCTTGTGATTTCTGGCACAGAGATGGTGTTGATTCTTAGGAAGTCTGTGCTGCTTTTTGGCATGTGTGAGACTAGAGACAAAGGCCGTTTTTAAACGAGTAGGCTGGGTCCGTGTACACTCTGGAGTGCACACGCGCTTCTGGGGGGAGGGGAAGGTTTAGATGGTGGCAGATGAGTGTGCGCTCAGTGTGGACACCCATCCGCCCACTGACCACCCATGCCCCTGTATGGTGTATCCTGGATGTTTGTTTGTTTTCTCCCTTGTCTCTCCCAGTCCCCTCTCCCTGTCTCCCTTCCTTGTCTTTTAGATTGTAAGCCATAGGCAGGGACCGCGTCTATATCTATGTTCTGTAAAGCGCCAGATACACGGCTGGCACTATACAAATGTTTATTATTATTATTATTATTATTAATAATAAAATAATAATAAAATAATAAATAATAATAATAATAAATGTTGCCTGCAATGAATATGGAAACCCTTATAAAGCCAATTTTTACTGATTTTCTTTTAAAAAAAAAAAAAAATCTCAGTGTGTACAAGTAGTATCTATTGGTGGAATATGCTGCACAAATTAAACAGACAATAATCTTGCTTTAACCGATTGTCAATAAAAGAAAAACCTCCAATGAGCATAGCCAAGTTCATGTTATGACAGACCCAAAAAATCTTATGCTTCAATAACTTTGCTCTGCATTAACTTAAAAGCCCTCCTTATAATCTTTTCCTACATCATGCAGTCAAGAACACCTTGCCGTAAGCTTACCACCATATATTTATATTTCTAAGGAAATCAAAAGTCAGTTTCCCTGCATTTCCCCTCACGTTAACATTAAAGCTTCTTTTTCATGTATGGTTTCCATTTCTTATATTTATCCACCCTACTGCATCCCTGAACACTCTTTAAAGCAATTGTCATCATGCTGGCACTTCAAAAATTCCACTTTGGGAAAAGTCCAACTGTGTAATACATCTACCTAATAATACTCTGAAGCCAGTTATAAATTAGTCATGTTGATAAAAGGTCTAACAAAGTTACCAATATCATTTTGTAATGCACAAGCAATATTAAAGCCTAGTTTAAAATGCGATAGGAAATTCAATCAAGAAAAATGTGAAAGAGCCTTCCAACTGCAAGAGAATCTTAAATCATTAATGAAACTAAGTTTTTAATGTATGCAAATTAAATTATATATGCATATTTCATTGGACTAAAGTTTATGTGCATACTTTATTCAGGAATCAGTCTTGTGACAAGCTGAGGAAGAAATGGTGACAACTTACATTTTTTATTACTTTGGACTGTAAAAGGTTCGCATAATTTATGTTCTCTTTCAAAGATATAAAATCAAATATCCCATACCTGATCTTCAGCTGATGTATACCCGCATAGGTCTCTTTAAATCAGTAAAGCTCTGCCAGTTTACAGCAGCTGAACAGCTAGCCCTTATCAGTAAAAACTAACATCTTTACAGCATCCAGTTATATTGTTAACTTGTTTTAGTCAAACACATACTTTTCAATAAAAAAAGAAAAAGAAAAGATTTTTTTTCAGAAAGTTACATTTTAATGGCATTTCTTTTGCAAAAAGAAAAGAGTGAAAACATTACTGATGCTACATTTTTGGCTACTAAACTCCGCTGAATGTGTATGTAGGGAGATTATTCACATATCCTGTAGAGAAGACCAGAGATTAGCACTCTCCCAGCACTGAACTGTTCCTGTGACTCTTAAAATCCACCCATGGGAATTAAAGTATGAAAATCTAGGCTGTAAATGGACTATTAGGAGGACAGATTCAGGATACAAAGCACAATCCACTCTTCATCCTGAAATAATTGCTCCAGCACAGGAAACCCATTTACAGTATAGATAATGGCCGCAATCCCCAAACCCTCGCGGATCAGCATGGCCTGCACACACCACAATGTCCCCGTAATGGAGGGGGCACATCATTTGCGTGTGCACACGTGTGCATGCATATACCTTGAGGTGTGTGTGCAGAGCTTGGGATCGGCCCCATTGCCCACACAAGGTTTTCTACAACGACAATATCAAAGGTCAGTGCAGTGCAAGAAACTGAAATATAATCTCATGACCCATTGCCCATAATAGCATTTACAAGTCTTTTAGTAGTAAGGTTGCTTTCAAAGCTCATATGGAATCAGACAGAAGAAAGGTGAAATAGTGTAAAAATAAATAAAACAGATCACTTATCAGTGTTTCCTTGCAAAGAGATTGATGGCTTGATAATGTACACACTTCCTAAATTTGGGTTTCTCACTAGTCAACTACCAGCTCCACAATACCCACTGCTCAATGATTTATAACAGGTAGTTAAAAGTCAAAACACTGGCAACTCAAGCAGCATTCTAAACAGGTACTGTTGATTAAATGTAACACTTACTACTTATTAACTTTGATTTTCTTTTAAACAAGGAATGGATAATATGAAATGAAGAGGAGCCACTGCAAGAAAAGGATCACTAAATGTCATTCCTGAAGGCGTACTCATTTTGTATTATTTACATAAACTGTAAACTTCAGCATGATTGGGAAGGGAGCTGAAGAGACTATTTTAAGTTATGCTTATGGCATAAGTACTCAGCTGAGTAGGAGTAAAGATACAGATGTGACAATAACCCGCTGTGGCCTGCTATGACCCAGGACCCACCTGCATGTGTGCAGGTGCCACAGAATGCTGGCCGGAGATTGTTCCTGGCCATGTCGGTGGCTAGCCTGGGCTGTGACCTCAGCAAACCTCTGAGGTCACAGCCCAGGCTAAGGTTCACCTGGCCAGGCCAAAGTGGGCCACTGCAATTTGTTCTGCTCCCGGTCACTTGAGAAGTCCGTGCAGGTGCTGGAAGGTGGTGGCACTGGAAGGAGGAAAGCGGTGCCTTCCTGGAGTTCCAAAGTGACCAAAAGACCCTCTGCAGCAGCCAGAGGGGCTCTCTGTCATTTGGGAAAAGGCCGCTTCCTGCCTCTCCAGCACCTCCTGCCCGGCATGCAAAGTGATGGCTGGCTGGGTTGGGCTGCTGCCGCAGGCCAGCTGGCTGCCATTCTGCATGGGTGGGGGAAAGGAGCACTCAGACTTGCAGAGTGACAGCCAGGCCTAGGGAGCCCTGTGGCAGTGGTCCTTACTGGTTGGTTGTCACTTTGCATGAGTGCTCCCCTCCTCTCCAGCACATTCCAGCTAGGAGCACTCGAGAGAGGGGATAGTGTGCCTGGACACTGAAATTGGCTGGCACCCAGCCCTGCAGCAAGAAGAACCAAGCTTCCAGTCAAATTCAAAGGCTGCTTCCCACTCCCCCACCGAGAGGGGAAAGTGGGGCCCCAACTTTGAAAATGAGAGGGAGGCAGCCCTGTGACACCCAATTGAAAGGGAAGCAGCCAGGTACACACACCAAACAGCCAATGGGGGACGTCCAGGAGTGCCCCCCGCCCATCAGCTGCTTGGCGACTGGCTGAACACACCAAACAACCAATGGGGAGCCCCAGGAGTGTTCCCCATCAGCTGTTTGGAGGCAACTCTTCCCAGGCTCGATTCTGCTGTGCCGGCCTGGGAACCCTGTTCCATTGTACACAGTTCCTTGGTCTGCCCCGGGGCATGGAGGGACCTGTGCTGGTACCCTCATGCCCAGATTAAGGGCTGCATGTTTGAACAGTCCTCCCCATCAACCCAAGGAGTGGCAGCTGCTGTGACTCACCCCAGGGCAGAGAAACATATCCTGGACTGCACGTCTATTTTTACTCTGTAAGTCACAAACATTTCAAACTACACAAATAATCTAAACTATGTGCACACAATTCTGGGTTCCAAATTAGGAGTATCAACTCAGGAAAAGGACCTTGGAGTCATTGTGAACAATACATTGAAATCCTCAGCTCTGTGTGTTGGCAGTCAAAAAGTAAACAGAATGCTAGGAATTATTTGGAAAGGGATAGAGAATAAAACTAAAAATACCATAATGCCCTTATATAAATTGATGGTGTGACTGCACCTTGAGTACTGTGTGCAATTCTGGTCACCCCACCTCAAAAAAAAGATATAAGAGAACTTGAAAAGGTGCAGAGAGTTTGCAACGGTTTTCAACCAAAGAGAGGATAGGTTAGGGCTCTTTAGCTTGGAGAAGTGAAGACAGAGAGGCTAGCATAGAGATTTATAAAATCTTGAGTGGAGTGGAACTAGTAGATAAGGAACATTTATTTACCCTCTCAAGTATTACTAGAACCAGGGGACACTCAATGAAACTAATTAGTGGCAGATTTAAAACAAGTAAAGGGAAGTATTTTTTATCACTCAACACACAGTTAAATTGTGGGATTTGTTGTCAGAGGAGGTTGTCAGGGCCAGTAGTATAGCTGCATATAAAAAAGGACTGGATAAGTTCTTGGAGAATAGGTCCATTAATGGCTATTATCCAAGATGATTACAAGATGGGAATTTCTTACTGTCAAGAGCAGGGATTGATCAACAGGGAATGGATTGCCCATTGTGACTGCTGCTACTTCTCCCATGCGACCGAAACTGGTCACTGTCTGAGATGGACCATTGGTCTGACTCAGTATGGCACTTCTTATGCTCTTATTTCATGGGGGGGAAGGCTACCAGGAAAGTGGTACTTTAGGATCAGAGTATTGCTAATAATATTTGTAATAGTAATAAATAATACAAACCAACCATTAGACTTGGAAAAAGGCTTGACAGTTAAAAAGCTCTCCAACATCTAAAATGGACACATGAGGAAATAGCCAGTGCCTTCCAGAGAATATGATTCACTGGAGGCTGAAGATCCATGTTCTATGGGTTCCATTCAACCTGCTGAAGATAGCATTCCAAGCTTCAAAGAAAAGACTGCTCTTGGAAGGAAGGTGTTACACATCAAAGCTTGCAAAAATGCTTCCCCACCACCAACTTTGCTCCACAGCCCTCTGCCCACATCTGTTGGTACCTACCCACTGAGGGAGCACTTGTCCTAGACGGTCATATTTCAAGATGTTTGTAACAGTTTACAGAGTGGCAGTACCTCTGATAAGAGGAGATTGCGTAGGAAAAGGCAAGTGGGCCTCACCGCCAGACCTATTCAAAAACTGCCCATAAGGAAATATAAGATGTAGAACAGAGAGATCATTGATAAAAACCCACACAAAGAACATATCTGCTTGCATCCTATAAGACTTATTAAAAGAAAAAGATGAAAAAAGTGAACTCAGTTTCCTGCAGAAATCAAGCTCCTAGTAGAGGATGAGCTTTCCTCTGTCTCCAAAGAAGAGGTCTCTCTTCCACCAAAGAGCTCTCACTCAGTGACGTGAGGTAAAAACAGATAATACGGTGCCCTGCCATGGTTTGCATTTTCGCACTATGGCCTGCGAGTCACCATGCTGGAAGACTGGATCACAGCATGGGCTTGCCTCCACCCAGTCATGCCAAAGTGGGCCACATCAGGGCTGCACATTTGTTTCCAGGACAGTCTGCCAGCCCGCATCAGGTCCGCCATGATGGGCAGCCATATCATTGGCCGGAGTGCACGTTCTGTACTCTGACCCAGGTGAGGTCAGAGGCAGCCACTGGCCATCATGTTTGTTTTTACCCATGGAATGGAAAACAAGCACCCATGATGATTCCTACAAGGTCAGAAGAGGCTGTTGAGATCTAGTCTGGCCAATGAAGTTCCTCCAGCACATATTGTACCAAGCTCACTAAACCATATCGGATATCTATTTGAAGACTGCAAGTGATGGAAAAAAATCTACCCTCTCGCTTGGCAATTCACCACTGCCACATATTCTATA
The DNA here is from genome assembly GCA_003113815.1 of Sphenodon punctatus. Classification (NCBI taxonomy): domain Eukaryota; kingdom Metazoa; phylum Chordata; class Lepidosauria; order Sphenodontia; family Sphenodontidae; genus Sphenodon; species Sphenodon punctatus. The sequence goes on from QEPC01000099.1 coordinate 1,057,105, forward strand.
TATAATTTAGATAAGCAATGTAAAACTATACAGGTAAAACTAGTTAGCTCAGTTAATTGCCACAGTCACAGGTAATATAGAGTCACTTGCAACTATCTGTGGAATTTCCTCCTCAGGCTTTTCATAGCAGATATTTGCAGCCTTAACTAGGTTTCTTAAAATTTAGCTAAAAATCTTTAAGAGAACAAAACAATGCTGCAGTTTGACTTACCCAGTTTCTTATGCCACTCAGAAAATTAGTCAAAAGCAATCTACACAGTCAGGCATCCCGGATTTTGATTTAAAAGAAACACATTTCAGTAATTTGGACTTTAAAAAAAAATTTTTAATCACTCAGAAGCTTAAGAAAAAGGTGTTTCTTGCCACCATTGTTTGTTTACACTTATCAAGAATTCCCCATGCCCTACTTTTTTTTTCTCCTTTTAGAGCTTGAAAATTATAATTCTTTTTAAAAAAAAAAAAAAACTTTTAAAAATCAATATTGTGAATGTCAGCACAGTTCAAGGAACCGTTTGTGTTAACAAAAGCTGCAAGACCCAAGGGAGCACAAACCCACCTTAAAGCAATACCTAATTTTCTCACAACAGATATACAAAAGCAAAGACTGAGGTTTAGACTCGGAAGAAATTCTCACATCACAATTTTGAAACACACACTTTTTTGCCTACACTGCTCAATTATATCCCAAAATTAAAATCTGGGTGATGTTACCAAGGTGTGCAGATTTAGCCCATTTTTAGATGCAAATAAATTTCTCCCTCTTTTTTCTTAAAAGAGATTTTTAGAGTTTGCAAAAGTATTAAAAAATAAGTACATGCAGAAAGAGAGAGAGAGAACTGGAATAACTGGAGAACTTGCTTAAATCTCCAAAGGTGATCCAGTGCAAAGAATCTAGGCAAAGCCATATGCCCCTGTTTGAGTTCCAAGTGCAGGTCTAAGCAAAAAAGGATGGCTGCCAGCGTTACGGAGATAACAGGCCAGTCCTGGTCTTGCAAAATTTTGTTGACTCTCAACTTTGCTTCTTGATTCCAGGTACAAACTCTGTTTGATACATTGGGTATTTTCAGACATTATGAGATCACGCTCAACGACAGCGAACCACAGTCAATCCTGCAGCGGGGCCAAAGTGCCCTGAACGTCTGTTTGGCGGTCACCAGATGTTCAACACGGTCAATACCCACATGGGGTCAATTTCAACCACGCTTCCGGGGCTCCCCGCCGGACAATCCCCGAAAGCGTGGTCAAAGAGATTCCCCGGCAGGAACCAACAAAAAGTAACGTCTGGCCGGCAACCACCTGTCGGAATCAAAGGAAATGATTCCCAGTCGGGGACAAAGCACGCAGTGTCGCTGCCAGACAATGAGTAACAACACAGGCCAGGGAGGGAGAGTTAAAGGGCACACAGCAGCAGCCGGGACGAGCTGCCCCGGCGCCTTACAGGTGCTTTGACCACGGCCCGGCCAGGGATTGGAGTAACATCTGTTGCGCTGCCCCGGGCCGTGATCTGTCGGCCCTATTCCCTGCTGTGGTTCCAGTCCTGTCACATCTGTTCAGGGCTTTTTTTGACCACGGGGGGTGGTTGTTCGGTTCACCCCCGCCGGGAACCCACTGTGGTGAATCGGGACTGCATAACGTCTGAAATCACCTATTGTCACACGTGCACAGTCACTGGAGCCAACAGTGAGTGCCTGAAAAGAAGGGATCTTGCAGTTAATGCTACACCCACCCACCCACAATACAAAAACCTGAGGGGTACATATGGTTGCAGCTGGTGAAGAATGTTGGATTGTGCAACAGTCACAAGTAAAAGCCCATTGCAAGCTTAATAGGAGGCTTGTCCAGTAGGGAGGTCAGGGGATGAAACAGTTTTTTCCTCATCTCCTCTCTGTCCTCCATCTTGTCCCATTCAGTCTGTACAGTGTGGAAGCTTGTCTTCTGAGCTCTTAGTAAAGTTCTGTTTTGAAGAAACATCTGTGGTGTTATTCAACAGAAAGCTAACTCTACAATAGGTTATGGGCCCAGGCCATCTTCAAGGCAATTTTGAAGACTAGAAGCAGCCCAGAAGGAGTGCAGACTGTGAAAAGAAAAACCCTCCCAGATAGCGAGGCCTACTCACTGAGTAAGGCGGCCTAAATCGCAGAAGCGGAAAGGGAGGGAAGCAAGTTACATGCATGTCTGCTTTCACCATATGCGACAGCTTCCTTCAGGTTACATTCACTTTTGGGGTTTGTCCTCCTCCCTTGGGCGTCTGCCTATGATACTTTCACATGTCATAGGTTTAGTTTGCTCCCTTTCCCTCTCTCGGCTTCCTTTTTCAGATACCATTTTGGCTTGGCTCTCTTCCTTCCCTTTGCTGCTAGCCTGGTGCCTCACCTCGCTAAGTGCTGCCTGAATCTCAGCCCTCTTCTCCTTCTCCTCAGCTGTGGTGCATTTCCCTCTTCTGATCTAACATGGACTGTTCTTGTCTCCTCTGTGTGGCAGGTACCCTATCCTCTCCTAGTAGCCTAATGTATCCTTTGTCCTATCTTCTTCCTTAGTAGAGTCTCCCCGCTTGCCCTGCGTAGCACTTCTTCTATTCCACTGCATGCTTTTAAACGAGATTCTACCATGCCTAGCCACCCAGGAGCCACTCATCCGAAGGTGGAGTGGTTGGGGATGTGCGCTCCTGTGAGCCACACCACACCCGTTCATGGTCACTTACAGATAGGGTTGCCACCTTTGGTCATTTTTTTACACAACACTTCTATTTTGACTTATGGGAGCGTCAGGTAAAAAAACCCACCACCGGTGGTAACCCTACTTACAGGGCACTGCCAAGAAATCCAGAGTGCTCCATGCGAGCAAGACAAAATGGTCCGTGGCCATGGAGCCCCTGCCTGAATGAGGCAGGAGGGAGAGGGGTAAAGATATTTTGAAATAAATAAATAAATAAAATAAAATAAAATAAAACTGGGGCAGCCAGCCATGCCAGCAGACTGGTCTGCCGCTCACAGATTCTGTATGCATGGGGATACGGCCTTTGCAAGTCATAATTACTGGCTCGGAGCTCTGGGGATCCTGGGTTCCCCAGTGCTCATGTTGGAAACATGTCGGTTGCAAAGGCCAGCCCAGTATGCTTCCCGCTCCTCCATGGTCTGTGACATGGAGTGTGTGTGGCGGCGGCTGCAGTTAAAATCCCACCCCACGCACTCCACCCGATTGTGAGTTCTGTGGGAGTGCCACTCAGCAGCCACACACACACATAGGGTTGCCACCTATGCAAATGTTTAACGGACACTTATGAAAAATACATGTTGCAGGGCCTGTATTGGCACCAGGTGCCAATGCAGGCCCTGCAACATGTATTTTTCATAAGTGTTCCTTAAAAATTTGCATAGGTGGTAACCCTACGTACACCCCACCCCCAAGCCTGACTCATTTAAAAATGTCCTTCGTGTGTCTCCTTCAGTCCCTGTATGTGCTGCTTCCTCCTTTCCTCCCTGTGCCGGTTTCCCTGGGATGTTTTTAAACGAGACGTGTCCACACATGGCCCACCACCAATCAGGAGTCCACCTGCTCGTGTGAAGGTGGTGCATGAGGGAGCGCACTCCTGTGAACCACGCAGCGGCCACTCATGGCGATACACGGAGCACTGCAAAAAAATCATGAGTGCTATGTGCAGGGCCAGCCACACGTGCAGAGGCAGCAAAGAGCAACCTGTGTGAAGCGCTAACCATGCACATCATGTGTGTGGGCAGGGCACACAGCCACCACCCTGCCCACCTTGCTCATTTAAAAACACCCATAGTGGGACTCCGCTAATCCCTGCATGAGTGCCTTCTTCCTTATTTCCCTGCCTAGAACAGTGTGTGTCTCCTTCAGCCCCTGTGCGAGTTGTCTCGCCTTCTTCCATAGTGTCTGTTTCTCCTTCTGATATTTCTCTTCCCCTGGCTCCCCGAGGACCCTGGGGGTTCCCAGTAGTAGTACTCAGGCTACTTGTTAGCTTGTGAGTTCACTTCCCCTTTGGCTGCCTGGTGCCCTGGTTATTATCTTGGCATTACCTGGGCCAGCTGCTCATGATCCCGAGGGCCTGCAGCTAGGACCTCCTGTGGTTCCTGACACTCAGAAGGGAAATGGATCAGCAACACAATAGGGAGAAAGGGGAAAGAGAAGGAGCACTTTTTTCCATTGCTGACACCCAATGATGGGTCCCAGGAGGATACCTGGGTGACCTACAGGCACAGCCTAGAGGCCTCAAGCCCTAGTGGAGCTGCGTCGTGTCCCCTACAGCATCTCCTTCTGCTGCTTGTTCAGACTGCCTGTTGTGTGAAGACCAGAGACAGGAGGCACGTGGCTTCACACAGCTTCTCCGTCTCCTGTTAGCTTAGACGCCTCATACCTGCTTCTGCCAGAATCCCCCACCCCTGCTTGCTGCTGCCACCCAACCACTCCTGGTCCTGGATTTATTTTTTAGGCAGGTCCTGGATTTATTTTTTTTAAAACGTTTTGGTGGGTCTTGCCCACAGAAAGAATGAGAACCCTGTTCTACACCACTTCTCCCAGCACCAGATCTGCATAAGATTGAGAGGTGGCCATGAGATGAGATCACTGATATGAGAGGAGAGGAGAGGATAGCAGGGAAAAGAGAGCTTAGCTTGGACTTAGTTGGGCAAAATGAACTGCTGTATTTGCATGACCTGGGGCAAGTAACTGAAATCTGGGGAGGAATTCTGTAATAACTCACCACTTTCAGACTCAATTCAAGGGCGTTTATAGACGAGGCGGAAATGGCAGCTGATCCCTTTATCAGGCGCCATTGTTGCCGCTCATCTAATCCACCGGCGTGCTTTAACGCTGGATCAGTGCCACGTGAAGCCAGGCCGGCAATCCTCCCCCCTTAAAGGCGGATCGCCGCTGTGCCGGCTTCACGCCGCACTTCCTGGTTCTTTGGGCCAGTGCACATGCACAGAAGGGCACGCATGCGCACAAATACTCTATGCCGTGTCTGATGCTCTTCTGAGCATCAGACACAGCGTAAAGAGGAAGGCGGGTGCCCGATCCAGCAACTGAACGATCCCACTTGTGAGCGGGATCATCTATAAACGCCCCAAGAGTGCATCCCTGTTCAGGGAGGCTCTTAATGTTAAGCAGGGCTGGGGCGTAGCTGTAATAGGTGCAGCCGCACAAGGGCCCAAGAGCATTGGGGGGTGGGGAGCACCAGAACGTCGAGTGCATATGCACAATGGAGTGGAGAGGCCAGTAGAGGGCCTATTCCATCTTATGCAGCATGGCCCATTCCCACCTAGCTATGCCCCTTAAGCATGGATATGAATCCAGGGGACCTTGTTACCCTCGGTCTTGACACATGTGAGATACGTTTAACAGATTGGCTATAGTCTGGACATATTGGTTTTAGTTTGGACATAAAGGTCTGGACATACTTGGTCTTCCGATAGCTTTTCCCCTGCTTAACTTTTAACCTTGTTAGTTAAAGTTTAGGGAAATATGAGTAAGTTCACATTTAGGGAAGTGTAGAGGCATACAGCTGATGAAACATCTCTGTTGCACAAATGGGTTGCAAGATTTAGGTTTAAAATAGTTTATAAAAAAAGGATATTTTATGGGTGGAGGATATTGGCCTTTAGTTCACCAATATCTTAACCACAAACGTCACATATTTATAATTTTATGCATGCATCAATCCTTTTTAACCATGCTATTGGCAGTTATTAATATATGAATTACTTAGCCTGAGTGTGACATCAGTTTTCTTATAAAAGTTTAAGTCACCAAGGAAATGTTACCTTAGACACCATGAACACTCTTGTGGTGCTCTTTAGTCACCATGGTGATCCTCTGGTCACATGATCTTCTTCTATCTTCCTTAAGCCTGTATGCCTGGGTAACTATGCTAGTTTTAAGTTTATTACTTTACCTTTTGTACTTTTAATACTTAGAACAATCTTACGTTTTAACTTTAATTATAACTATGTAACATGTACCTTTAAAACACTTTTATAAACCACCTATCAAGGTTTTACTCTGTTTTGGGGTATTGTTCCATAGAAATGCTTTTACCATGTTTTCATATTTTCAATTATATTATTACTATTTATGTCTCTTTCTTCATTTATTTAGTCATTTCCATCTCTCTGGGTATTTCCATAATTTAGCGGTTTGTCCAGGTTTTGAACCTGTGTAATTATCAATCAATTAGGAAAAAGGATCCAATAAATCAATAACCAAATCAATATTAACCTAAAACCTGGCACCAACCTTAAACACACGTTTAAGTGCTGCACTGAGTATGAACAGATTTTAGCACGATGAAAGTGCTTTCGTGAGCCAGTGCCTCGATAATGTATACAGATTTATGGTAAATTCCACCTCTGATTAGAAGAGGTAACATTTAAATGAAACTTATAAAACCTAAATATGTGTACCTGAATCAAACAAACACAGGCTACAAAAGACCAAGACAAAATTAAGAACACAGACAAATTGAAATGCATAAATGTACACATACAAATAAGATTATGGGGGAAGCAGGACAGAAGTTATTTACTATCTACGGTAGAGATAGGATTTTGAAATCTACTTTATTAATAAGCACACTAAAGAACCAAGTTACAACTAAGAGAATGTTTCAAAACATCTGTAATGTGACTTTTTCAACAAATGGAGTTAGAAAATCTAATTACCAATTTCTCTTTTATTCTAAGACTATTTGCTGCATTTAAGTCCTTAGTCTAAGATGGCATTTACAACCAAATGGAAAATAAAAACGGTGGGTTTTTTTACCCTACAGCCAAGAAAATGCATGGTGACATCTGCTTTGCTATAATTGATCACTTAAAAACAAATAACTTTTAAATGTTCTTCCCTATCTGGCATATTGTATTTAAAGGTTTCTATCGAAGGAGAATAACGCATACAGAAAAGAAAAAAAAGTTTTAGCCTTCTTTCAGCAAATCACCCAAACAAAAACTATGCACAACATGTCAGTTTATACAATTTTGAAAAAGTTTACAATGACACTTTTCAGTTGCAGCAGCTGGTTTACAATCCTTCCATGCTACATTCAAAAGGACAGAGATCACTAACTTAACTGAAAGCCGCAAGTACTACGGCCACAATCAACAAGTCTCTTTCTCCAGAGTAAGTCATTTGTGGATCATGGTCTAAACAAGATACTTGCAACACATTAAATAAGCAACTTTGAAATACAAGTTCTCACATGTCAAACAGATTAGGCATAATGTTAAGTTTCTTCCCAACCTGTATGAACAAGGTCATCCTAAAAAAAAATCAAGTCTTGTACATGAATATATGCCTTTTTACAATTCAGAAAGAGAACACTTCAAAAGACGGACACTTCAACGGACTAATCTGATTCAAAAGCTGAAGCAGTCAACGAAATGTCATGCATTGAAAGCTGGGAAAGAGAACGTTCTATTTATTCATTCTTTCTTTAATAGCTGGGATCTGGATTACAATGGATTCAGTCCTTTAATAGCTGGGATCTAGATTACCATGAGAATGGTGAGAGATACAATCAAACTGAGGGGCAAAATGGAAGCAGTATTTGCTCATGTCATCAACTGGGACAGGGAGACAAGACTTCCCTGTCAGAGCTTGAAAGAGAAAGCTCATACTAAACATCCTTGCAATGGACCAATGGGAAGATAATGGGGTGGGGGGAGAGGACATTGACTAGTCAACATGGAGATGGCTTACATGGTATACATATCCAGGGCTCAAAACAAGGAGCGTCGGAGCTGCTGCTGAGCTAACTACCGCCCTGGAACCTCAGGGTCAATGATTTGAGGCCCAGTTCCAGGGAATTCACATACCACTGTAGTCTATTCCAAAGGGTTAAAAAATTGTCTCATTTCCCGTTGGAACACTGGTGATTTTCAGCTTCCAGAATATTTACCTCTCAAAGCCAAAACTGTAAAGACATTATTATTTACCATTTCTGTAGCACTTTCAGATCCTTAACTAGCAAGGTAAGTAGGGGCACAGTCATAACAAACCTGCAAGGTAGGTCATTCATATTCCTGTTTTACAAATGGGGAATTGAGGCCAAGAGAGTGACTTGTTCAAGGCCATAACAGTAAATTTATGGGCTGAAATGGGATTTGAACTCTGCTCTCGCCAATCTAAATGCAACATCTTAAACACTAGACTAATTATGCCTTTTTTAAGAAAGAAAGTTTGGACTTCCGACATTCCATTGGCTATTCCGACATATCATTTCCAAATTATCAGTGAATTACCTTTTCACCATTTCCAAATTATCAGTGAATTACCTTTTCACCATGCCCTTTTATTAATCTTTAAATTGAAAATACGTTATATAGCAAGATATTCCAACTAAACGTTAATTTGAAAGTTAGAAAAGTCACTTTCCCTAGATTTTTGTAAGAAAGGAAGGAGAGCATTCCACCCACCCACGTCAAAAAAAGGTTTTTAATAAACATGCTACATTTGAGGGTGGTCTCAAAAATTAGTTTGTCTAAATCACCTCAAACTTCTGGCATAAATAAAATAAATTTCTGCTGGCTTCAGGCTACAGTGAAAACTCTGGTGATAAAAAGATATGTTTGAGGAATACGAGGAGAGGGCTAGAATCAGATTTATTTATTTATTACATTTTTACCCCGCATCCTCCTGCACAATGGCAGCTCGGAGTGGCAACAACATATAAAAATACAATACATAAAAACTAAATATTATAATATTAAAATTACTAAAAAGGCTAAATGCTAAAGGTAATAAGAATACCCTCCCAACCCCTTTCCCGAATGCCCGGCGGAACAATCAGGTCTTACATGATCTTTGGAAAGAGGGGAGGTCCAGCGTGGCCACCGAGAACGCCCTCCCCACCATTGCCACCTAGAATACCCATGGGACCTTGAGTTGATTGCCCCTGGCCAACTGCAGGGACTGTGAAATGACCCAGGGTCTGAGGCGGTCTCGCAGATAAGCAGGTCAGAAGCCGTTTAGGCCTTTAAAGGTCATTACCAATACTTTGAATTGGGCCTGGTAGACTATAGACAGCCAGTGCAGAGAACAGAGCACAGGTGTAATGTGCTCACGGTGACCTGTCCCCGTTAGGAGATGAGACGCCACATTCTGCATCAGCTGCAGCCTCCGAACAGTCTTCAAAGATAGCCCCAAGTAGAGTGTGTTTAATTACCTCTCGACTGAACTACTGTAAGCATGGATGATCGTTGACAGGTCCAAGTTGAAGACATACGGCTGAAGCCGTCACACCAGATGTAACTGACGAAATGCTCCGCCTCCACCTGACAATCTATGCGCAGCTGTGGGTTGAGGAGCACCCCCAAACTACGGACCTGGGCGGTCAGAGGGGGGCAGACCCCACCAATAACAGGAGCCACCACCCCCCGGCCCTACCAACCAACATCACCTCCATCTTATCGGGATTCCACCGAGACCGCTGGGCCTGAATCTTCAGAAAATGAGAGGTAAAGTTGTGTATCATCGGCGTACTGGTGACATCGTACGCCGAACTGTCTCATGACCTCCCCCAAGGGTTGCATATATATATTGAGNCAATCCAGGTGGAGCTGTGGGTCGAGGAGCACCCCCAAACTACGGACCTGGGCGGTCAGAGGGGGGCAGACCCCACCAATAACGGGAGCCACCACCCCCTGGCCCTACCAACCAACATCACCTCCGTCTTATCGGGATTCCACCGAGACTGCTGGGCCTGAATCTTCAGAAAATGAGAGGTAAAGTTGTGTATCATCGGCGTACTGGTGACATCATACGCCGAACTGTCTCATGACCTCCCCCAAGGGTTGCATATATATACTGAGCAGGAGAGGGGACAGAATAGAACCCTGTGGGACTCCACACATGAGGTCCTGGGGAGAAGATGTATATTCCCTGAGGACCACCTGCTGAGTTCTCCCTGCCAGGAATGAGCGGAACCATTCAAGAACAATCCCACACACCCTGACCCAGTCCCGCAGCCTTGGCACCAACATCTCGTGATCAACAGTATCAAATACCGCTGACAAATCCAACAAGATTAAAATAGATGATCTGCCCTGATCTAATTCACGGTGTAGGTCATCGATCAAGGCCACAAGTGCAGTATCTGTGCCAAACCCCAGACAAAAGCCGGACTGCAAGGGATCAAGAAAATCAACCTGGTATAGATGCCCCTGTAACTGCCGGGCCACCACTCATTCAATGACCTTCCCTAAAATGGGAAGGTTAGAGACTGGCCCATAGCTGGACGGGGAGTCAACACTCAAGGATGGTTTCTTGAGCAGAGGCCGTACCACTGGCTCCTTGAGGTGGCTCGGCCCTCCGCCCTCCCTAAGGGAGGCACTGACCACCCCCGCCAGCAATGGCCCTAATGTCTCCCGGCTGGCCTTCACCAGCCAGGACAGGCACGGATCTAATTCACAACAGGTGGCCCGCACTGTCCCAAGGACCTCCGCCACGTCAGATTTATAAAGGGAAAACAAGTCTTAACTTCCTTACAGAGAGGAATGTGCTTCCGCATAATCCAAACATCAGACAAAAGCAGAGAGTAGTGAACGGATCAGCTGAGCAACGTGAAGGAAGCAAAGATCCATTTCCTAGCCATCACTTTACTCAATAGGCATCTGAGTAAGGGCCTGACTTAGGCAATGGAAGATTCTAGAATGGAAATCTCTATTCCAGATTCTAGGCTGATGGTCAGAAGGGTCCACTGAGATCATCTAGCCTGAACATGTCACTGAACTTCCTCTGGTTCTAACTGTATCAAGTCCACTAATTTGTGTGATTGATGCATTGTCATTGCCACCAATGGGAATCTGATCAGGCCTTTCCCCACTTCGTTTGTGGCAGAAAACAAATCAAGCAGAGATTGTCCAACTCTCACATCTGCAGCAGTCAAAAAGTTAGGAACAAAGATATGATAATCACTTTACATTGGTCTCTGCGGATGCCTCATTGTTATGATAAAAATAATTGCATATTGTTGAATGCAAAATACCAATATTGCAATGCAGCATCGAGACATCATGATGTGATTAATTTGCGGTGCCTAGCATTCCCACCATATGATGAAGTGCTTCTCCAGCAGCTGAAAGCTGAGTACCAGAACCACCAACCTATATTAAACAAAGTGGCACTCTTATTGATTATTATTTTATATGGCCCTATTTGATGAAAAGACATTCTCTTCCTTAACTTAAATTAATTTGCTCCATGTTACAACAGCATAAGCCTCTCTATCCTGCCTCTTGTAGTCCAGAAATCAAAAAGCAATTACATAACAATAAATTATCCAAACAATAGTGCAAGAAGCGCAAGAAAGCATTCCAGTTATAGGCTCAGAAGTAGGGGAGGGCATTTGGGATAGGGCTTATATGAAAGAGTAACACAGGACAGAATGCATAGGTATCCCCAACTTTTTAGAGAGAACTTTGGGTTTGTTGACTTTATCCATCAGCAATAAGAAATGGAAAGGGAGGTGAGCAAGACTTGACATATTCCCACCCTCTTTTGGAAACATGCTTAGCTTTCCAGTCATGAGTAGCCCTAGCAGCAAGACTTCTCTGGATGAAAAGAGCTACTCAACCTAAGGAAGGGCAGCAACTTTTTTCCATGTGTGATAATGTTCTGTCCTGCAAGTGCCAGCTATGGCCCAGATTCCAATACCCTGAATAACACTTTGCCTCATGAGTGGTCTTCATGCAGCCAATGGAATAGTGTAAAGGGTGGGGAAATCAGAATTGGACTTAAGAGATCTTCTCTTTCTGTGTATTTTCGGCGATAGTGAAACGTGCCAGACTAGCCACCCTCACAATCAATGTCAAAGCCATGGGGGCGCCTCAGTTTTACTCACAGCAACATCTGACTCCCTTATAACTGAGCCCTTGGGATAGGGTGGGATAAAAATTCAAATAGATATACTTCCAAGCTCCTTCACCTACTCACCCAACACTGTCAAATACTTCTAGAGAAGCAGCAGTCTATCCCAGCCTGTACAACTCAGACAGGGAGACCAGCCAAGGTATCACAAGAGAGAACAGGAGTAGAGCAGTCTGGTAAACCAACTGATCCACCACAGGACTCGAGAGCACTAGCTATTCCAGCCCTGTTAGTGATCTCACTGCTAGGTAGGATTGCCAAATGTGTATTTTTGTGGAAGGACTCGCAAACAATACTTGTAATCTTACAAAAACGTCTTAGCCTGCAAGCAAATGTGCAGTTTGATTCATGACTGAGACAGGTTCTTTGTGCAGGAGTTGCTGCAAGCAACAGGAGAGAATTCGTCTTCTTTCTGGTTTCTCTAACCAGAATCTATCACTTGTTCAAGGACTGGTGTACACTTAGGGTTGGCACCTCTCACAGTTTGAACGCGAGACTCCTAGGCCAAAATTGGAGTCTCGGTGTCAAACCGTGAAAAAGTGGTATTCCTATGTACGCTGTGGAATATAAAATTACACAAAGAAAATACCCAGACTCAACATCGCTGATTTCTCCTCCAGCAGGAAATCAGTTCGCAAGGCTGCAATATCTGCTACCACTCAGCAGAAGATAGTATTGGGGGGGGGGGGAGAGACAAGACAATCATACTCAGCAGGGCTTGTAACTAAGTTTCCATTCCCTTTAAAAGAGCTGAAGGTTCTGGAAATCAGTTTACTCTCCAGGATTTATAATGCCTCTGCAGGGAGTGCAGTAGAGAAGAGACCAATTAGAGGAGCTTACTGGATGGAGAGGAGGAGGGTGGGATCTCCAGGGGCAAGCTGTAGTTCTACTGATAAACACGTGTGGGGAAAACCCTTCACATAAATGAGTGGATTTTGAATCCTGAAACCAGGTAGGATTTGCAAAACCCTCTTCATGGAGTAAAATAAATGGGCTGTGATTCCCATTGCTGGGAAGAGCAGAGGAAAAGCCCTGTGAAGGGGAATGCAACAAACCGCTTAGGGAGGGTGTTAGGAAGATTCCCCCAGAGACACTTATGACATAAGGAATAAGATACTGTTAACGGAGCATTTTAGGTGAAAATCCCAAGAGAACCAGAATGTAACAGGACTACTAGACCCAGTGGAAATTTACTGTGACTTTTTAGCTGGTGGTGTTCAACATGAAGTAGCCAGTTGAGAGTCTAGGATTGTGAATTTGGAATGAAGATAAGATGGATTCCTGCTTTTCCCACTGAGGCCATAGTGGTAACAAAGGGTGTTAACAGACACGACAGTCAGCCGCTTTGGACTGCCCTGTCATGCTTTGGCCCAGACCTATGTGCAGGCGCCACCAGATGTTGGCCCAGGATTGCCCTAGGCCATGTCGGTGGCAAGCCTGGGCTGTGTTACAGGAGACCTTCGGGATTACAGCAAGGACTAAGGTCTGCCTGATCGGGGTAAAGCAGGCCAGACTGGTAGCATGTCTGTTCCGGCCAGTCTGGATTGTGTCCGCCATGGCCAGCCACCATAGCAACCACTATAGGTCACCATGGTTACCCATCACGGTGAAGGATGGGGTGCTCGGGGCAGCATGGGGGCAGGGCCAGGTTGCACGTTCATGCATTTCTTTGGACCCCAGTCACATGAACTTTTGTTCCACAGCCCAACCCAGTTCGGACCATGTCTGCAACTACTTTCTGACCCAACCCGGGCAGGGTTGCTGCTGCGGTGCAGTCACGTTTGTTTTCACCCCAAGTCATTTATGTCTAGCAAAGAGCTAAATGAGCCAATGAGGCCCCTTGAAGAACTAATGGACTGCAAGGCTCAGCAGAAGGTTGACCCGAAAGTACGACGGCCACAGAGGACTGGAGTATAATGAACCTTGGAAGATGGCCACTCTACAAATGAGTTATCCAAGTACAAATGTCCAAGCAGTCCCTGTCAATCCAGTGCAGCAATGCAAAGACATATTGGAGTGGCTTAGACAAAGGAGAAGAAAATATTATTTTTAAGTTTCTCCTTCTGCTGTTATCCACGTCACACACATCTTAATTCCACCTCTGTCTTTAAAAATCATCATTAAGTTTCAAAAGCACATTACCTGGACTTTAACAAAAGCTTAGCTTTGAATTTTTCCTACAAGGCCATTATCTGTTAACCTAATTAGGCCAAACATTAACGTTTATAGAGAGGAGATTAAATGGTAAGCAGTAGGGTTTTATCCAGTAAAGTTTCCAACTTAGTTTTTTCTGCTGACTTTCAAATAAAAACAACTTTGTAAGGGGAACCTTGCCAAGGACTCGGTTTCCCAGTACTGGGAACACGACTTTGATACACACAAACGTTACAGTCACTTTCTGATTGTTCCTGACCGTCAAGGAGACGTACAGTGGTGAACCCAAGAAGCCTTCTGCCTCTTGCATTACAAAAACTCAGGGATTAATTTCCTAAAACTGAATCCAGAACTCACTGAATTCGGTGTCAATCTTTCCTGAGAAGTCAATACTTAGTGAATTGGTAGTACAATACTCTGAAGAGGTTGGGAGATACCAGAAAGGAATAGGGTCAGGGTCACAAGCTTACCATACACCGCAGTATCTGGAGCGGAAGCAACACAATGGAGAGACTAAGCTGTACCCCAGAAAGAAGTGCAGCAGCAACCTGCTCCAAAAATCCTAGATTGCACTATTGCATCTTCTCTGGGAGCTCTTCATCACCTAGAACATACCGCTGTGCCCACATAAGACAGGCCAGAAATGTATTCAGGTTATGACATATTAGCTCCCATCATTTTACTAAGCACGTACAAAATGAGATGCAGGCACATTCAAACACAGTAATGTTGAAGCTACAAGTCTTGATGGTTCACTCTGGCTCTCATTATTACTGATGCACACATTTAGCACTGGTCAAAATTCTCCAATCACAGTTTTTGTTTGTTTTTTTAATTTGGAAATAGTACTTTATTGGACCTGAATAACTGTGACCAATTGCCAATTCTTCTGAAAATGTTCAGTCTATAGAAATTGCCCCCTTAATTTTATGAATAATTATTTTGCTTTATTTTTGCATTTCTTGTAACCAAAAGTTATCAAACACTGACATTTAAGATTTTGAAAGCTGTAATTTGGCCATTTCATAACCAATAGTGACAGAACTGACATTTTCTAGTTTCCAGAACCAAAACAGACTAAAAAAAACAGAAAACAAAAATTTCCATTTTTGTACTGCTCAAAAATGAATATTTTTTCAAAATTTGTTACAGAAAAAACAGCCTGTGCTCATACCTCCTTTAAGAAAGGAAAGGCTCTCCTATTAACTTGTTGCCAATTAGCGGATGCTCCGCACAACAGCAGGCCCAATGGATCTTCACATAAACACACTGTATGGAAGAGATATATTGCACTACAACTCATCTCTACAGCATTATAATAGCCAAGAGCATTCCAACAACAGACAGGCCAAGCAAATATCATGGCAGAATGTGCAATGCTCCCCGATAAAAAAAAAATCCATAATTTACAAGAAATCTAGTAGATCTAGAGGAAAATATTTTGCATGCACTGGATTAGAGATGTAGAAAGGGAATAATGTCTATGATGTGACTGGAAGAATCAAATTGACAGTGTAAGATCAGAATAGCTTGATTACAGACAGAGATCAGTGAACATAAGATGTAATAAACAGTCAGAGCATCAAATACTAGTGGACTCAAAAGTCTACATCCTGGCATATCATTATGGGTTTGAACTTGCACAAGAGAAGGCTTTGGTTTTATTCTCTAGGAGGAAAACATGTTTAATCATCACTGTAACCTGAAATGAAGAGGTAAGACAGCTGCTGCATAGTGCAGGGGAAAACTGGAGACAAATTGGACTTGATCAAAATGCAGTTTTACAGCAGAGTTGCTCCAGGGCCTTTTTTCCATTCATAAGCAAACTGTATTTGCTTGGATTTTTTAAAAAGCATTTTCACAAGGGGGAAATAACTCTCTTGCTTTCTGAAATCAGCACAGATTGTGTTTATGGAAAACCAGTTGTGTGGCATTAGCCTACAACCATTCTAAGTCATGCATGATAGGAAAAGGAAGGAATTGAATCTTGTATCCCCACTATCCACCACTGGAATTCTTATACACACACCCAAAGCATGGAGCCATAATGATGACTGATTATACATCAGCTAGCATATTATCGACTACTTTATAATGGGAAATTTGCTATATTTATACAAGATTGGGTGTGCCAAACTAGTCATGAGTTGGTTAAATCAGGTGCCATGCTGTTATGTTGCTGAAATTGGGAGACGACATTAAAATTTGTTTTAAATTACATTTTTCAAATGTCTACACATAACTCAAGATCAATACAGTATATAAATAAGGTCGAGATTCCATCACTCTCTCTCTCATTGTCTAACACCTTAGTTCCATATATATTTTAATAAAGAGGCTACCCATAAACAACTATGCAGCACAAGAAACTGGCAGGATCTGGCCCTAAGCTGTAAATGTCAGTTAAGTAATAAAGAGACAATTTATTACATACAATGACATTTACGTACACAGCAAGTGAAGTACCTAATGAGGCCTTGACCCTGCAGTGAATTACACTGAAATCAATGGGACTAGTTGGTGCTTAAAATTAAGCATCAGTTTTGTTCTTGGGAAGATCAGGCAAAAGATTTATTTTGTAAGGCTTCACATTTTTACTACAAAGCACGATGGGCACATTGGCTTCTGTATTATTCTCACACTTGTGTCCTTGTGTTATTTTATTGATTTAATTTATTTATAAAATCATTTAATACCCCACCCCTCCTGCTCCAAGCAGCCCAGGGTGGCTTACAATGTTAAAACATATACAAATCAATAAAACCATAAAATACAATAAAAAGGAAGGCACAAAACCAAAACCACCCACCTCCCCCCATCCTACACCCAATTTCCTTTGTCAAAAGGCAGGTGGAACAGCCAGGTTTTACACATACGACAGAACGAGGGGAGATCCGGGGCCTCCACCAGGAGGGAGTTCCACAGCCCAGGTGCAGCCACCGAGAACACTCTCTCCATAGTGGCCCCCTGGGCCACATGGAGGACCTTGAGAAAGGCGCCCTCAGCAGACCGCAGAGGCCGCTCCAGAGCACGGAGAGCAAGGTGGTCCCACAGGTAAGTCAGGCCAAGGCCATATAGGGCTTTATAGGTCAAAACTAATACCTTGTATCAGGCCCGGAAGACTATAGGCAGCCAGCGCAGAGCCTGGACCACCAACGTTATGTGCTCACGGCCACCCATCCTTGTAAGGAGACAGGCCGCAGCATTCTGCACTAGCTGCAGTCCCTGGACCATCACCATAGGTAGCCCCATGTAGAGCGCATTGCAATAGTCCAATCTCGAGGTAATGAAAGCATGGATGATGGTGGCCCTGTTTATAGGTCAAAACTAATACCTTGTATCAGGCCCGGAAGACTATAGGCAGCCAGCGCAGAGCCTGGACCACCAGTGTTATGTGCTCACGGCCACCCATCCTTGTAAGGAGACAGGCCGCAGCATTCTGCACTAGCTGCAGTCCCTGGACCATCACCATAGGCAGCCCCACGTAGAGCGCATTGCAATAGTCCAATCTCGAGGTAATGAAAGCATGGATGATGGTGGCCAGGTCACTATCTGAAACTTACAGCCGAAGCCATTGCACCAGATGTAACTGGCGAAACGCACTCCTCGCCACAGCCCCCATCTAGAAATCCAGGTGCAGCTGTGGATCAAGGAGGACGCCCAGACTACAGATCTGGAATACCAGCGGAGGGCAGACCCCATCAATGATGGGAACTGCCACATCCACTGCCCTTCCCACCACCATCACTTCCTTCTTGTTGGGATTCAGCTTCAGTCGGCTCGTCCTCATCCAACCCCCAACAGCCGCTAGACATCAGGTAGGCACCAAGACTGCTGGGTCTGGGTCAGATGAAAATTAGGAAGTAGAGTTGGGTGTCACCAGCATAATGATGACACTGCACCCCATACCGTCTCACAACCTCACCAAGTGGCTGCATATACACGTTGAACAAGAGCGGGGACAGGTTAGAACCTTGTGGGACAACACACGTTTTGTGGACCTGAAGAACAATCCCCAAGCACCACACGCTGAGTTCTCCCAGCCAGGAAGGAGCGGAACCAGTCAAGGATGATCCCGCCCACTCTGCTCGATCCCGCAAGCAAGTCACCAACATCTCATGGTCAATGGTATCAAAAGAAGTCGACAGATCTAACAAAATTAACAAGGCCGAATGACCCTCATCTAATTCACGGCAATGGTCATCAACCAGGACCGCAAGTGCAGTCTCCATGCCATAACCCGGACGAAAACCGGTCTGAAAGGGATCCAGATAACCAGCGTGACATCGAAGTTGTGGTGAATCCAAGTGATTTTCTCTGCAAAATGATCACCAAACATGTCACAGCGGGCATTAAATACCTCAGATTCCAGGCAGACAGAGGGAGGATCAACCAACCCCCTCACCACCCAGAAAAGCTCCACTGGATGAGATTTTGCAGAGGTTATATGGGCAGCAAAGAACTGCCCTTACAGCTACAGCATAGACATGTAAATTGGCTCTATGTAGCAATCTGTCAGCTTCAGCACGAAAATGGCGCCACCGTTGCTCTAACCACTGCCCTTCCCACTTCAGTGACATCAGGCCCTCCATAAACCACGGAGGCCTGAGGAGCAGTCGCTGAGGAAGTGGAGGCCTCGGAGCCGTCCGGTCAATGATCTCCAACAGCCAGGTATTCCATAAAGCCACGAGGTCACAGAGCGGGCAATTGTCCAGATCGGAGGGTATCTCCCCAAGAGCTTTCCGGAACCACTCAGGTTCCATTAGTCTCTGGGGGCGAACCATCCGAACAGTTTCTACACCCCCCAGGGACAGACATGCGTCAGGAGACATGCTCGCAGAAGGTAATGATCCGTCCATGACAAGGGTTCTACGGACACCTCCCCCATCAACGAATCCCCCGCCTCAAAGCTGGTGCAAAAAAATCAGGTCCAGGGTATGCCCCTCATCATGCGTTGGGCCGTTGACAATTTGGGACAAGCCCATGGTTCTGTCTTCATTCTCTCTCTCCATCACCCTCTCTACATATGAAGAAGAAGAAAAATACACTGCATAACTATCTCACCGTCATCTATTATTCAAGAAAGGTCTCATTGAATAAATGTCTGTTCAGAGACTCTAAACAAATTTCATTTCTGAACACCACTGTCTGCAGCCCAGCAGGCTATTTCACCAAGATAAGATCACACATTTAATCAGACGCTTCAAAAAAGAAACACACACCAAGCTGCTTAATAACGTCAAATAATAAAAGTGCAGTGTTGACAGCATACTAATTTTTAGTGCTCTTTCTTCTTTAAATGTTTGTTTCAATCGCCAAGGTCAACTGTGCATGGGATTTCTTCTAATTAACATTTCTGGTACAGGTTGGCAACTTTCATGACCTCTTCCTTATTCATTCTGATTGGCTGCCGTTTACCCCAAATCAAGCCATCTCCTCTTCATTTTAAATGAAATGGTTGCACAAGTTCCGCTAAAGTGTAACAGGCACAGAAACGCTGCTAAATCAAGGTGCAGGATAATGCTGCATACTTGATAGTAAGCAAACAGTCACAACAGTAATGGCTGCACAGCCAGAATACAATACAGGAACATTATAAAAACCGTAGGTGGTCAGACCTCCACTCAACATTTTGGTGAAGTTTCTGCTGTAGTAAATCTTACATTTATTTACACAAGCAAGGAATTATTGCTAAGCCCTATTCCCTGGAAGTCAACTTGAATTTTGCTTTTATTTTTGACCTCAGAATTTGGTCCTAAGAACAACAACATTTAACCCCAAAAGTCTCTAATATGATCTGCATTCGTACAGACCAGATTTCCATTGTACAATGTTCCAATGTTAATTAAGTACATTTAATAACCTAACAATCACCTGGTCTTCTAAAACTAGGTAATAATTTTGCCAAAAAAGCTGGAGAGAGAGTCCCTAATCTAACTGGGTTCAAAATCTGGAGATCTTGACTCCAGTTCACTTCATGCACCCTGGATCTAGTAGACTCTGTCTCCACTCCCACTCAAGAAGATAGGGAGGATGCTTTTTAAACAAGAAAGGCAATGGCATGTGGGTGTCCATGGCCACTGAGTGACACCACCGTGGAGCACTCCCTCAGGTGGAGTGCATGGGGATGGATTCTAATATGCGGCTCCCAGCATGGCTACCCCAGTCCTGGAGGCAAGCTACCAAGAATTCCCCCTGCCATGGACCATGGGGGAAGAGAGAAGCATGCCAGACTTGTCCCTGGCCTGAGTGCTGGGGAACCAAACCTCTCCAGTGCTCCCAGCCAGTTCTTGTGACTTGCACAGGCCGTGTCCCCCACACACAGTGCCTATGAGCGGCAGACTGGTCTGCTGATGTGTCTGGATGCCTCAGTTCATATGTGCAGTGACTCCACGGTAGCAGCCTATTGCCATGGAGATATTTGGCTTACCCCAAAGACAGCACTCCGGATATCTTGGCAGTGCTCCGTGTATAACCATAAGTGAGTGCTGTGTGGCACTCGGGAGCACACATTCTCCTGCTCCACCTTCAGACAGGCAATCTAATACATGGCTCCTGGGTGGCCATTTAATTTAAAATCATCAGTTGCTACCCACTTCTTCTGAACTCTTAGGAAGGTGCCACGTGAATGGTGAGACTTTTGTGGTAAAATTGTGGAAGGCATGAAGAAGTCTCACGTGGAGCTGTGAGCAGAAACAAGTTCTCTCTCCATCCTGCAGAAGTCAGGATAGATAGATAAGTTTTCCAGGGAAAGGGGAATTCAGTCATTGACTCAGAAAGTACTGTTAAAGACCACAGGATTTTACTTTAGCAGAGTAAAAACATAAAGAGCAAATTTTGGCAACAATAAAAATGGTGATCTATAAGAGAGGGATGTCTGTATCTGTGTTAATATGTATACATAACAGAAAGTTTACCAGTAGATGGAGCTCAAATATACGCAACTTTGTATGACAAGACTTGTTGGCATGCACAGCAAATGACTTCCTAGGTTCATCTAAAAAGCTCACTTACTTCTTTCCCAGTAGTACTTCTACTCTGAATATGCCCACAGAAATCAACAAGGACTAGTCACAAAATAGCAGAAATCTACTCAACATAAGTTTAAGAAAGTTTGACCCTGAGAAAGCACTAAGAACTAGGATAAAGTTGTTGACATATTAATTGAGTTGCATCTCTACTTCTTGGAGAAATAAGCATGAGTGGAGAAAATTTTTTATAATTTTGTCTTTGTCTGAAATATACTGAAGACAAGTATAATTTAGAAAAAGCTAGGAAGAGGACCAAACGTCTGCATGTGTGGCTAAATGGTGAGGTGAAGGAGGCTATTGGAGCCAAAAAGGCATCCTTTAAAAAATGGAAAGAGAGTCCCAATTAGGTAAATAGGAAAGAGCATAAATGTTGCCAAAGTAGATGTAAAAAGCTAATAAGGCAGTCCAAAAATGAATTTGAAGAACAACTTGCTAAAGATGCTAAAACTAATAATAAAAACTTTTTCAAGTACATCAGAAGCAGGAAGCCTGCTAGAGAGTCAGTTGGGCCATTAGATGACATGGGGCTGAAACGGGTGCTTAGAGAGGAAAAGGACATTGCAGAGAAGCTGAATGAGTTCTTTGCGTCGGTCTTCATTGCAGAAGTTGTTGGGGAGATTCCCACGCCAGAACCTTACTTTGTAGATGATAAATTGGAAGAGCTGTCACAAATCAACGTGACTCCGGAGGAGGTTCTAGAGCAAGTTGACAAACTAAATACTAACAAACCACTAGGACCAAACGGTATTCACCCCAGAGTTCTGAAGGAACTCAAATATGAAATTGCAGACCCGTTAGTAATTTGTAACCTATTGCTAGTAACTGCCACTGTACCAGAGGACTGGAGGATGCCAAATGTAAGCCCGATATTTTAAAAGGGATCCAGAGGTGATCCTGGAAACTACAGACCAGTATGCTTGACGTATGTGTTTTGTGGAAACAATCATTAAGAACAGAATCGCTGGGCATGTTGATAAACATGGCTTAATGGGGAAGAGTCAACATGGATTTAGCAAAAGTAAATTATGCCTCACTAATCTGTTGGAATTCTTTGAGGGTGTAAATAAGCATGTGGACAAAGGAAGTCCAGTAGATATAATGTAGCTGGATTTCCAGAAAGCATTTGATAAGGTCCCACATAAAAGACTCTTGAGAAAATTAAAAAGTCATGGGATAGGAGGTAGTGTCTTACTATGGATCAGTAACTGGTTAAAGGATAGGAAGCAAAGAGTAAGACTGAATGGTCAGTTTTCACAATGGAGAGATGTAAAAAGTGGTGTGCCCCAGAGATCTGTATTGGGACCGGTGCTGTTTAATGTATTCATTAATGATTTGGAAAAGGGTGTTAAGAGTGAGGTGATCAAATTTGCAGATGACACCAAGTTATTCAAGGTAGTTAAAACACGAGCAGACTGTGAAGAACTGCAACAGGATCTTACGAGACTAGGTGCCTGGGCATCTAAATGGCAGATGAGATTGAATGTGGACAAGTGAACAGTGATGCACATAGGAAAAAATAATCCAAATTATGAGTACACAATGCTGGGTACTAAGCAAGGCGTTACCACTCAGGAAAAGGATCTGGGAGTGATTGTGGACAATATGCTGAAATCCTCAGCCCAGTGTGCAGCAGCAGTCAAAAAAGCAAATAGAATGTTAGGAGTTTTTTGCAAAGGGATAGAGAATAAAACTGAGGATGTCATAATGCCGCTATACAAATTGGAATAATGTGTGCAGCTCTGATCGCCCCACCTCAAAAAGACATAGCTGAACTAGAAAAGGTACAGAGAGGTGCAACGAGAATGATAAAGGGTATGGAACAGCTTCTGTACAAAGAGAGGCTTGACAAGCTGGGTCTCTTCAGCTTAGAGAAGAGTAAGAGGGGACATGATAGAAGTTTATAAAATCTTGAGTGGTATGGAATGAGTAGATAGGGAACAGGTATTTACCCTTTCAAATAGTATTAGAACTAGGGGACACTCCATGAAACTAGCTGCTGGCAGATTTAAAACAGATAAAAGGAAGTACTTTTTCACTCAGTGCATTATTAACTTATGGAATTTGTTGCCAGAGGACGTTGTCAAGGCCAGTAGTATAGCTGGGTTTAAAAAAAAAGGACTGGATAAGTTCTTGGAGAGTAGGTCCATTAATGGCTATTAACCAAGTTGCTTACGGGATGAACTTCTTACTGTCGGGAGCTGGGAGTGAACAACGGGGAATGGATTGTCCGTTGTGACTGATTGTTCTTTTCCCATGTGATTGAGACTGGCCACTGTCGGAGGAGAGGATGCTGGGCTTGATGGACCATTGGTCTGACTCAGTATGGCACTACCTATGTTCTTAATTTTGTTTTTGTTTGAAAGCATTCAAAATTAAAAGTGCTGTATGTAGAAAGGCCTCCTCACAAAACCAGGGTGCCTTATATATACTTTGCATACAGAAGCAAGAGACCCGATTGGTCAATCCATTTATAATGGTCTATAAAATACATTACAGTCTTAACTGTTGATTACCTGTCTAAAGCAACAAATTATCACTCCATAAAACAAACCAAGAGATATTTAAATACCTAGCAGGGTGAATTTTATATAAGGATGCATACATCATTTTAAAGCCAAGGCTTAAAAACAGCATTTAACTTTTAATACTTCCAAAAATGCATCCATTAGGTATAATGGAAATGACCTTCAGCTGGAGAAGCTTTATACTGTGAAACTCTAGTGTATCACGATTATGGATTCTAGTGTATTATTATTATTATTATGGATCAGACCATAATTTTCTCAACTACTATGAATAGCACCTTAAGACACAACAACTAGACTCAATTTGGCTACATATGAATACTATGTAGTGCGAGTAAAAATATCAGAGCCTTGATACTGTTATTAGGCCTTCAACATAGAACCCAAGAGCCTACTATTGCTACCGCACAATACAGATTAAAGAAATAAATGCAGCATGTTTGGGTTCAGGTTATTTGGCAGGTATCTTTGGTACAAAACCTTCAGTATTTAATGTCTCATTTGAAAAACAAATCTTCCTTGAAGTAATTGAGAGGAATTCCTCACCATTTTGGATTGACAAAGTGTCAGTCAGCAACACACAAATACTGATGAAAACACCATGAAAGAAAAGGAGCTAACATGATCTTTCAAACCCCCTTCAGTTCCACCCAGCAGTGAAATCTATTCAGAAAGATAGCTAGGAATGATCTCCCCTCAGCACCCCCACCACTCTTCCCTCAGTAGCCTTTGAAATAGCTGTGAGGGACAGAAAGAGCGAAAACAGGGAACCATTGAAAAATCTCTTTACAGGGTCAGCTGTCAATGGAATGCATTTTAGTATTCAGGATACCCACCCATGCAGAACATCAAAAACTGGGCTTTAGTCCCTCCCCTATTCTCAAGGCTGAAGCTAATGTTCCATTTCTAGAGCTCTGATGAATAGTAACACACACACTGCCTCTGCAGTTCTTGTAAACAGCAACACAAACGGATCAAATGGAAGGAGGGGGTAACTTTCTACGTAATGTTTCCTTTTTTGTGGCCTACTGTAACACAACACATTTGGTATGCTTAAACAAAAGTCAACTTTTCCAAAGCCCCAGGCACTAGTGTCCTTTAACACTGCAACTTTTCTGCCCTATTAAATGAGAACAGGGGCATAAATACAGCTGTTGCTGTTTTAACTTAAATGTTGTATTCCTTGCTTTAAAGTTAGATTTATTTTTATGCAAATGAGCAAGGAGAACATTATTTTCAGAAGTTACCCATGTTTAAATCTGGACTCCTTCCGATTCTCACCAAAATCAATCTATTTCAAAATGTCTTTGGAACAAGAACTTCAAGATCTCAGCTTGATTGTGACAGCGCTATAAGCAAACATTACAACTTGACTCTCATCAACAATCTAAATCCCTGAAAACCATGTTGTTTTCTTTCATTTCTAGTTATCTCCACTAACACAAAACATCAAAAACTGTTGGCAACCATATGAAAAACGCTTAGAAACAATTTAAAATTCCATGTTTGTATATTTGCACTCAACGAGGAGTTTGAGATTAAAATACATGTGTCTCTAATTTTAACTGCTCCTTGGACTCCAATCTTTATTTGAAGTCCAGCATATGATGTTAACTGTAAAAATCAATTCCTTGATGAGTTTATGAATCCCATCTTGCTTCCAATGAAGTCAGTGGTAAAATTTCCATCAATCACAGGTGGGGAGTAACTGGGCTCAACAACATTCAGATAGAAACTTTCTGAAAGGGGAAATAAATAATGGCCAGAACCTTCCAGCAAAGCTCAGCATCTCTGAAAACCAGGTTACAAGAAGGGATCAGATTTTTCACTCCAGTTTTGAAAACGTGAAGAAAAAAAAAAATGTTTGGCAATGTAACTAAATACTGCATTGTTTACAGTGTTAACATGCTGCTTGTTGTTTGTGGGAATCCCAAGAATTCCCACAAACAATCCTTGGGATTCCCACAAACAAGCAGAAGCATGTTAACACTGTAAATAATGCAGTATTTAGTTACAATTTGAAGCATTTTGTTTTCACTTTTTCAAAACTGGAGTGAAAAATCTGATCCCTTCTTGTCTAATGCCAAAAGGCAGATAGCGTAGTACATCATCACAAAGCAATGAAGTGTTATTAAGTAACAAAAGTCATTGGATTAGTTGGACATTCCTCTCTCTCTAATTTTTAAACAATGGACTTATGCATTTAACTATCCACTCGGTTGTCAAGTTAAAGGGGGGGGGGGGCGTAAATGGGACAGCAAGCAGAAAACAGCAGCCTTTTGAGCCTACTGACAGCATTATTAAACATAAACCACTGTTTTTAGGTTTTACTAAATTGCTTATGGGTTCAGCTCCTTTAAAATTAAGAGTAACACAGATTTTGATGTCAGATTCCGGAACAGAGTAATTTAACTTTGGGAATACTGTAGCCAAACATACAAACTCTAGATTTCACTTTATAACCAGTTAGCTATGGTCCCTAATTTAGACACAATTGGTTGAATCCTAAAAGTCCCATTAATTTATTTGGGACAAAGATTTCCTCCAGTGGGTCGTAAGTCAGTGCATTTCTGCCAGTTTACACAAGTTGAGGATTGGGCCATCTGCACAAAGGAGGTATAGTTGGGGTGGGGTGGGGGAGAGAGAGCTGACGTGTTGCTACTGTCTTCAGTGACAGTAAGATTTAAGTGTTCAGTTTACAGCCACTTGAAAAACCATTCTGTTTTTTCTTTGAAATTCTGACTTTAAAAAAAGAATCTAAAGCCCGAAATATGAGCATTCCATAAAAGTGACAATGGCATGCCATATACGAGCAGGTTCTGCATATAATTTGATAATGATTTGGCATTGAAGTTATATGAACAACTTAGACTTGTCAGAATGTGCCAATTTCCAAATGTGCTCTCCTTTTAGTGATACGCCTTTCCTTTCATGACCCTTGAAACTAAAGGATGATTAATGTGAAATGCAAAATGTCATATGCCATAATTTTCATTTGCATGTTCTGTTTTAATACTATATTCTCAAAAGCACATTCATTATCTCAAATTTTGACCTGCCACTGGTATTTTATATCCTGCTTTTTGGTAGAGTGAGAGAAAAACGGTTTTGAGAACAGCGATGTTGAAAATGTATGGCTGCTGTCTCTCCAGGCTACAACAAAAATGTATGGAAACACACTAAGAGCAATACTGTTTTAGGGCTCAAGTGTCAGAGATATTATTTATCTCTGTCCTAATCATTTTAAGTACTTTCAAAAACCTAATCATTATGATTTCATCTGTGTTAGGTTTCCTAGCTGAGCTTGTAGCATACATAGTCTATAAAGCACAATATCATAGGCATTGTGCTCATTAGTATTAAAATGTTTATGAATGATGTAGTAGAAGTCACAGAGTATTGTCTAACTGCTCAGATTTTGATCTCTTTAAATGGTTTATTTTTTCAAGTGTATAATTTGTTAGACATGCTTAAAATGATTACTCCTTTGGAGTGAATTGTTAAAGGTGCAAATGGAAAAAAAAAAGACAGCAAATCTCTAGTGGTAGGATGGCAATGTTTTATTACATTAATCTGCACCATAATAGGATGTGTAACAAAAGGTATTCTTAAAGAGCCTTTGGGGGGCTGTATTATTATACTATCATTTAGGGTATTGGCTCTTAAGAGAGAGTGGGACGACTGGAGGTTTCAGGCACTTGGGCTTGGAAAATGCAGATGTTTTTAAATAACCTGGGCAAATCAACATGGGTGTAATTATAATGGGGACATGGGGGATGTGATCCTGATGAATTTCCTCCCCCTGCAGTTCCAGGGTTATAAAGCCAAGGGTAAGTAGATCAAGACAATACAGGAGCCCCCACAAAATTTAGGTTAAAGTTAAGCCACTAGCAATCAAAAGTATTTTTGAGTTAATAGAAACTATTTAATGGATAGGAAACAAATTTTCTACTCTACCATTAAAAGCCATTGCTACAATGACTAACCAACTAATGTGACCTTACGGTGAAATTAAGAGCTTACTGCATGCTTCATATGTTCCTTGTAAACACCACTAAAAAGGAGGGGGGTGGGGAGAATCGTACCTTGCTCACTGGACCCATCAGTTTGCCAAATTCATCTCTCAGTTCAGTCAGTTGTGTCCATGTTACATCTCAAGAAGAATGCAGAAGGCGGCTAATAATAAACCCTCTCCTATGGCATTCAAACAGTAGTTCCCAATCTTTTTACCTATGACCCTGTTTTGAGACTTAAATATAATTATGTGGCCTGCACAGTAAAGATATGCAAATTATACTCAATATTAATTGGGAATCACAAACCTATGAAGGTATAACATGGCCTTGCTTGGTGTCCCAACCCACAGTTTGAGAATTTTGGCATTAATAAAAACAACAGAACTTTTGACACTGACAAAATTTTGAGCAGGGAAAGGAGAAAGTTGCCAGAAAATTCTTTAAAAAAAAAATTCCTAACCTGCATGCAGGAAAGCAGCTAGAAATGGCACTGCTTTAAAATAGATTTCTTATGCATTATCCATTTAAATGTTATGAACAACACAACTCTGACTAATTCTAACAGAACAGATAATGGAACATCACTTCAGATGTGAGAAATAATATCGAAGATTTGATATCAAAATATCCACTAATATCAAAGATCTTTGCATTCCTACTTCAGGTTGTTTAAGTGACCTGATTTTTAGAAATTCTAAGCATCTAGTAACTCCCCACATTTTCAATAGGAGCAACTAGATGCTAGCAATTTTGAAAGCATGTAATTTTTGCCAAATTTAAAGATTTTAATCCCAGTTTTACTTCAGGCATCAATTTTTTATAATCTTGGGCAGAAAGTGCTGTGATGGTGATTGCCTAAAATGGTAATTTTAAACAATATTTCATGAATATCCTACAATAGTATACAAGGTTACAAAGAAAACTGTTGTTGGTTCTTTTCATTATAATTGATATTGTGAGTGTCTACGTTTAACTTTGTAGAAATCTAGATAAACTAAGCATAGGGTGCATTTTGAGTATTCTAGCACCGACAATAGGCTAGCTATAAAAAGGAAAAGAACCTCAGCTGTAACAACTAGGAGTTGAGAGAACTACGACTATGGTTATTGGGGTGCTTGTTGTGTATGCAAGTGCATTTCAATCCTACTATGGGTTCATTCATACAACAAGTCTACTCCCTTGCAGACTCACCACTTGTTCCTTAATCGGTCTGCCTTGTTCCACAGAAATGCAGTCACACTGCTGCCGATTCCCCTGCATCGCAATAGACCCTTTGCTTCCCTTTTTCTTCACCCTGTGAGGTCCAAAAGCTTGCATACCTCCACCAACTGTAGTTGGTCCAATAAAAGGTATCACTTTACTACTTCGTCTTTATTGCCTGTATTTGGGACCAGCATGACAAACCCTACTTTCTCTAAACTTTTTCTTCTTGGTACTCCTGCACAGTGCAAAGGGCATGCAAAGGCCCCTGTGCTATCTCTCCAGACAATGTTCTGGAACCAACGTGAAGTGGAGGAGGAAGTTCCTGCTCTAGCACTTTCTGGCCAAACCTCTATGGTCACTCAGTAACAGGTAGAAACAAACAGGAAATGATGTATCTGGAACTGAAAGTTGGTCGGCATAAATGAAACTACACACCTCACTACTTGCTAGTGTACAATCTTTGCAAACAAACCCATTGGTTCAATTGGCAGGAAACAAGGGATCTTAGAGCACAGAAAGTGGTAACGATTTCATGCAACACTCAAAATATGGGTTTGTGACACTGCAACAGAGGGTTGGGTGAATAAGCCCTATGACATGGAGCTCAACCAGTGACAACAACAAAAGCAGCAGGAAGCCATTCTATGTAAATAAATCAAGTATTTCACACAGTATGTATATATACTCTCTGAAAATCCATTTACTAAAAAGCCTCCACATCTCAGTTTTCATTCATATTTCAACAAGACCTCCCTGGGTATATAATTGTTCATTTAAGACGACAATAATGTGAAGATAGGTAGTGGAGAGCAACTCTGCCCCTTCTCTCAGAAAACAGAGATTCTCTGACTTGCCACATTATCCATCAAGGTCCACAACAGTTTACTAAAATTCTGAGGCCTAGCCCCTGAAACAACTCAAGTGATGGCATTTTAGAATCCAAATAGTTGAGCTTGTTAGCATTCTCAATTAGAGACATATCAAGAGATGAGAAATTTCTAGTCAGAAATATCTAGGTCCCAGCACAGATTCTCCGTCAACTGCTGGGCAACTGATTTTTTGGCCAAATAAATAAGTCAATTAATTAAATAAAAAGAACCAGAACTCACTTAGAACTTTGAGGAAAAGCCTGGGATCCAGATGCTGTTTTTTAGGCCACAACTCCATACCTACCTATGCATCTTTCCTCTTCCTACAACTCCTCCCCGTTGTCTTGATTCTAAAAAAACTCCTCTCCTGAAAGTTCTGTTTGCGTTCCAGAGATGCTCTCCTCTGCCTCTGAATATGGCATTTCTCTGTATAGCATTATCTTGTTTGTACTAATATTGTACCTACTCATGCCTGTAGTGTGTGAAATATCCTCTGGGCAGATGACACACTAGATCCAATATCCCAACCAAGGGTAACGGCCCTGAACCCTTACAGCAATGTTCTAGAAGTGCAATCTCCCCAGCCCTAATTCTCTACACAACATTGAAACACTATGATTGACATAGTCCTGTGACATCACAACTTGTGGAATGTATGAGCAGTATGGAACTCATGCTGTTAGGAAACAAAGGACATAAATTAAATCCCATCTTCAAAAGTAAAGCCTTGAAAGCACTTGAGGTGAATTTTCCAGACTAGGAACCGAGTCATTCCATCATCCCTCAACAGTCCTAAATACCGAATAACCAATTATTACCCTGTGGAGAAATATACTCAAATGAAGACTCTAAATTTAAGCTTGTTAAACGGTATTAAATTGCAATACACTATATTTGTTTTTCCTGTGACAAATGTGCACTACATATAAACACTTTTATATTAAAAAACAGAATATTCTTTATCTTTTAGGCCACTGGGGTACAAAAACATATTTTAGTCCATAATCCAGACTGATAGGCCAATTATTTCATATTTTCTGTTTTTTAGAAATTAGAAATTCTGGACACCGATATCTGCAAAAGATTTGCAATGGCGTTCACCGTCTCTTTCTGTTTGTAACAGGACACAGCATACAGTTCTTTTCAGTACATTAAGCAAAATAAAGAGCAAATGCCAAAACATCAGCAGTTTCAGAGATACAAACTTGGCCATCATTGTATCACTTCTATTTGGGTAATAACATTTAAGGTTTTATTTTCTATTTTGTTATTTTATTTTCTATTTTGCTTTAGAAAAATTGCCAGTTAAAATGGAGAATTAATCTTGACTTTGTAACCAAACCTTGTTATTAATACATGCTTTTCTAATTCTTATACCAGGACGGCAAAAACATCCCCCTCTTTTTCTTTTTTTTTGGCAGGGAGCAGGACAGGGAACACACCCATTAACCTGTGTATCTGATAAGTCTCTGGAAGAGTTTTACTAAACGAAAGTACAGCAAAGTCCCCTGCACATTCCAGTGCTCCAGAGGAGAAAAACAAAATGACTCCTCAAATAAGCTCCTGTCTAGATAAAGTGTCTTAATAGAGAACACTTGGAAATTATAAAGAAAAGAGCCTTTTAAAGGCTGTCATTGAAAATGACATTTTTTTGTGGTTGCCTTTGATTTGAAAAGTCTTGATTTCATGTGTCAGAATAATCAGAATAATACAAATTAAAGTTAGCAAGTTGCCTATCTGTCTTGCAGCAAGTTCCTGCAGGTAAAGAGGACTGACCTCAGTCCAAAGTTGGGGTGAGAGGACAAATCCTCCTGTCATGTAAAAAACAGGAGAAATAGATGGAGGCCACTTTCTTAATTTTAGTCTCCCAAGACCTCTATTGGGAAGAGCCCGCTGGGGAGGGGAGAATAAGGGGACATTCACCTGCACCCTAAACAGGGAGGTGTGTCCTATTCATCTGCCACCTCTGTTGTTATTTTTTATCATCATTTATACCCCTGGTAGGTAGACTACTACTCCTCCCTGGTCTCTGGCCATCCCCACATTTCCTAAGTAGCTGGCTATATGGCAGCAAACCCGGGAGAGCAAGAATGTTAATGCTGCGTAATGAGTAATCTCTGAATGGGAAAGAGTAAATACAGCAGCCATCAGTTGTTTTGGCTATAGCCATGCTTGTTACAGTGACACACACAACAATCCTTTCTTTTCTCTCTCCACCCCCACCCCCCCTTCCTTGCTGTTTACAAAGTGCGTTAACTATGGCATAGAAGGGTCGCTCGCCGGTAAGCCCCAGAGACAATGCTTGCTTGGTTGCTTGCTTGGCACCTTCTTGCAAAAATGTAAACATCTGGGCATCGGGGGGGGAGGAACCATCGAAAATATTGTTGCTATTGGCGACAGGGCACTTAAGCCTGCTAATGAGATCCAGTCTCCGAAAACGAAAACACAAAAACAAATAAAACCCCGGTTCGAACAGAGTATTTGGGGCGCTGCAAGCTACAGCTTCATTGGCCAGGACGGCACAGGTCCTTGTCAGGCTGGGAAATGGGCTTGCCTACCAACTGGAAACCCCATTTCCAAGTTAAACACTCCAAGGATGATTGCAAGGGGAAAGACAGATAAATAATTAAACAAGCAAATAATGCTCTGGAAAGAGGAGGCGAGGGAGTGCAAATCCCACCCAGGCACCGGCCCTGCTTGCGCACGTTTCCCCGTCTGCGAGCAGCCAGCCACTGCTCCCAGAGCGGGCAGGCAATGGAGCTGCTTTTGTGCGTTTACAACTGGGATCTGAAAGGGGGAGGGGGCGCTTTGATGCCTCTTAAAATCCTTGATAATGCACCTCAGTTTATGCATTTCTCTCACATTACGAGACAGGAGACGTCTGAGCCTACCTGTAATCCGGAGAAGCTGAAGGGTTAAACTGATTATTCCCTACCCTCAATTTCTACCTTACGTACCAATACCAGCAGCCCCACTGTCCCGACCACCCCCCATACTCCCTCTAGTCGTCCAGGAAAGCGATTGCTTATTTAAGGCACCCTTCCTTAAATCAATACGTGTCTGAATCAATGGAAGAGGTTGCACAGACCGACAGGGGGGGGCGGGCGAGGCTGCACTCGGGGATCTCGAAGCAACCCCAGCAGCGGAGCCTGGGGCCAAATCTCCTTCTATGGAGGCTCGCCCCATGCCTGCCCCCCTCCGCCACAAGTACACGCCGACGCCGCTTGGGCATGAAAGGCTCCTCAGAATAGGTGCACCGCTCCCCACCCCAACATCTCCAAGACGGAGAGCGCACGCACCAAACTCCTGCTAGCGGCTAGGCTGTGGCCACACCATGCAGCTGCTGCCCAGCGCCTGGGGGTGGGGAGTAACAGTGCAAGGCAAGCTACTGCCTCGCCGTCTCCGGCGGAGGGACAGGCGAGACGGTGGGGATTTTTTGGAGGGTGGGGGGTCATTACCTTCAGTAACCTCTCCCGTGCCGGGGCTACAAATCCCATCAGTTCCTCAACAAGCTGCAGGCAGCAGGGGAGTGCTTCCACAATCCAGCCATCGCAAAGAGAGAAGGACGGAGCCCAGCGAGAAAAAGAAGGGAAGGAAGGACCCAAGCAAAGAGCGAGCAAGTCTCTCTCCTCTGCTGGCTAGCTCGCCTGCTCCATCAGCCCCGCCGATGCCGCCCCACACCAAGCACAATAGACCGCGGTGGATTTTAGCTCCTCGGCTGCCCAACTTCAGGGCAAGGTTAGATAGTCTCCAGCACCCGAGCACGGCCCCCCCACACACACACCAAAGCGGCTGCTGCTATTAATATACGGCAGAGTCATTGCCCGAGCCGTTGCCGTCGCTGCCGCCGCCGCCGCTGCAAGTGCTCAAGGAACGAGGCGGCTGGAAGGGACCAAGGTTCTTCCACCATCCCCCGTGCGCCGCCGCCGCCTTCTTCCCCGGCTGGTGTTAGATCCACGCTGTCCCTTCTCGCTCTTCACCTGCCTCCGCGGATGGAGCCGGGCTAAAGCAGGGAGGACTCGCTCGCCTCAGCCTCCCCACCCCCTTCCACCAGAGGCTTCCTCCCCCTCCTCTTCGCTGGAGGGATCCGCAGCTCGGGCCCCCCAATCCTCCTCCCCTGCTGCAGCGAGATCCAACTCCTTCCTCCGGTGGCAAGCACAAGGAGAGGCGGCGGGCTGGGAGCCGAGCCCCTGGAGGCTGCTTCGCTTAACGTGCGGGCTGCTGAGTCGGGGAGCTGCGGGCATGTGGCAGCTTCATTGCCGAGCCCCGGGCTTCTCTCGCCTGCAAGCCGCCGCGCTGCTGCTGCTGCTGGTAGGCACCTCCACCGACAGCGGGGGAAGGCTCCTCGCTGCCAGCCTAGCACTCCGAGAAGGGGGACAGGGACAAGAGGCAGGGGGGATTCACAGGCAAGCTGCTGCTGCCGCCGGCCGGAGACACGAAGGAAGGATGAAAGCTAGCGAGAACAGCAACCACCCTCAGCACAGCAGCATCGCCCGGTGCAGCCAGCGGTAGGTAGGAACCACAATAGCGAGAGGCTGCTAGTAGGGCTAGGATCCTGGAAGGCGCTGCGACTGCTGCCTTAGCGGTGCCGCCTGCCCAGCAAGCGCCCTGTGCGAGCCGAAAGCCGTCCGGAGCCTGCGAGAGACTAGAATGAGCCGGGGGAGGCAGCGCAGAGAGAGGGGAGGGGAGGCACAAAAAACCCGGATCTGGACTTGCTGCTGGCTGCACGGACGCGGGCTCCACCTAGCAGTTCAGCAGCACACACGCGGACCGGCAGGGGAGGGGGGCAGCAACGCGGAGTGGAAGGGGGGCCCTGCCCTCTGTTGTGCTCTGTTAATTGTTGAAAGCAGACTCCCCTGGCATATCGCAACGAGGGCTCCTGTGGCTTTTATATGATGTGCTGTGTTAATTTCTTATTAGGAATTATATTAGTAATAATAATAAACAATAACAGTAATCAGTGCAATAAATTTGACCATAAAACTGCTGTTGCTATGATGCAATTATAATTGTTTATTATCTTGTTAGCAGTGCAGTGCTCGCAGGGCCCCACTGTGCTGGGAGCGGGAGACGCACAGAGGCCCCAAGCCTGTTGAAATATTATTTCCTATACTTTATTAGAGTACCCTGAACAAATTAATGCAGGAACCGCAGCCTCCACATTTTGATCACCCACCACCCCCATGAGTGCCTGGTTCACTCTCCTCGTGGAGTACAAACTGGTACTGGTGGGAGCAGCTCTGGAACTAGCCAGAGAGAGTCTGAGAGTGGGAATACTATCATACAACTGAATATGCAAAGAGGAACCCCCAAAATTATAACAGTGCTAAATTCCCATCAATCAAGTCAGCACTATGTGGCAGTGCTTTCGTGACCTGGGCACAGACTCAGTTCCACTACACAAAGATATTTCAAATAGACAGTGAACTGAACACACACACACACTTCACTGGGATTACACACTCTTTACTGGAAGGGGTAAATGTTAGTTTTTGCATGTCTGAAGGTATCCTAAGACAAGCCTACATTCACAGTAGTGAATTAAACAACAGACACAAGGAAAGGGGGATATTTTTAAAATCATAGGTAAATTATATTAATAATATTATTGATGAATTATAATTAAACTCCTATCCCACTGTGTCCCAAAGACACAGGACATGTAACAGCATATAAAAATGTATAAGAGTAAAAATACATACAAAAATATACAAATCCCCTTAAAAAACAAGATCTGCCCCCAATCTCTATCCCCACTTGCCATACACTTGGCCAAATAGAAGGGTCTTGCATTGCCTCTGGAAAACGTTTGGGGTCAGGCGTGACGAGGAGGATAAGGAAGTTCTGTAGCTAATTATTATTAACTATAGGCAAAAGAACGTACACTGGGCCTTTATAATATGCAGCTCTTGTGTACAACAGGGAAAATATAGTATCCAGTTAGCTGTCTTTGTAATAGGGAGGAAAAATTGGGTTTCAGCTGGTTCTGATGTATACGCATCACAGGTGGAAAACAAGCACATGTGAAGAGACAGTTGATGCACACCAGCTGTATGTGCACATACAATCAAATAATAATAATAAAATTATCTAAGTACCTCTGTGCAGCTGTTGCTGGATAACAGAAAGCATTGGTGTCCGCTACTTATATGTGAAGATTCATTTGGAGCTTTTGCAGGTGAGAAAGGATTTACGTACAGCTCCTAGCACTTAAAGAGCTCATATGTTGGAGCTGCTGGTGCATAGGGTGCAATTTACATTCTACTGAAGTCAAGGGATTTGGCTTTAGCCATTGATTTCAGTAGAGTCCGGATTGCATCCATAAAGTATTTTCCACTGACAGCAGCATTTATATCTTTTTCCTGCTTTGAGGGGCAGTGCCACATCACATGGCTCACTAGATCCCCATATCCTCAAAGCAATGTGCCAACACCAGCCCCATTTGGCATACTGAGATGAAGATTGCAGCCTTACTTACAAAGCCTTGGAAATAGATACATTAAAAGCACTTTCATGAAGCAGTTAGGGTTGCTGTCCATGTATCATGTATTATTAGAAACATCAAATGAACCCTCCTTAAGCAACCTACTCTGTTACCCAAATGTTCTTCTGGATAAAGTTTTTCTTATTTATTTAACTGAAATTTACTTTGCTTCAGTTTAAGCCTATTCGGTTACCTTTTCTTTTATGTTTTGTGGCAGTGGAGAAAACAGTTGGCCAGAAAAAAAGAAAAAGCTGGACAACAGTTGTTCACTGCTACAGAAGTTAGGACGTGAGGCAATGAGTTTCAACACTACAGCAAGGTATATTTTGGTAAAATATTAAGTGAAACTTCCCAACGGTAAAAACAGTTCGCCAATAGAATCAATTGCTTAAGGAGGTTGTGGGATCTCCTTCACTGGATGTATTCAGAGCAGGGCAAACATCTGTCTGTGATGCAAAGGCATTCTGCCTTGGACCAGGAAGTTGGGTTTGGTGACTTTTGAGGTTCTGTACAATCCCATCATTGTAAAACCACGAAAGGTGGGAAATGAGAAATCAGTCTACCCAACAGTTTATCGCCTCTCACAGTGGCTTTCACTCACAGTCACTTACCTTAACATTACTACAACTACCAGGCACCACAGACTATGGGTGTTTTCACAGACCGTACCCAAGCCTCCGCCCGCCTCACCCTCGGGCAGGCCATCTGTTTAAAAGTGGCCCACCCACCCACCCACCCGATGTGCGGGCAGAGCAGAGGCGGGACAGGCTGTCCCTGCTCTGGAGCAGCCCTGCTGGGGGTGCTCGAGAACATCCAGAAGCACTGCCACGTGGGGCACTGGCTAGAGGCGGGGGTTGGCTGCTGTCCATCTACTCAGCAGACAGCCACTGCAGCTCTGCTTTTGGCCAGGGGTTGCCCAGTGCAATGCCACAGCGGGCATCTTTAGACATAGCATCAACAGGTGTCTGAATGTGTGTTTTGACCTTGATAGGAACACCGATTTGGCCCTGTGTTCACCACGTGGCACCGTTTAGACACACACCACATCAGGGGCAATTCAGTGTTTTGCTTGCCAGTTGCCACCTGATCTCAGCACACAAGCACTGCCACCTAGTTCCCTGTGTTGTACCTGATAGCATACCATGCAATAGCATCAGACTCCGCTTTGGCCACGTGTTCAGCCAGACCATGCAAATTGTCCTTGTGATGCAATGGTATTCACATTGTGTGTTCAACGGGTGGCCAAATTGGTGTTGGGATTGTTATAGTGCTTACACACAACAGCCAAACACATGCTTAGGGGTTTTGACACCTGATCTTTGTTATGTCTAAAGATGCCCAAAGTTAGGGGTGATCCACCCGCAACTCTATGGTGTGGAGGAGGGCGTGCCATGTGGGCAGACCCTGGGCCACAGTAGCAGGTAATTTAAGCCCAACCCAGGCCAGGCTGCAAGTGGACACACTCGGGGGTACATTCCCAGACCTGCTCCAAGGATGAGCTCCCCTGTATCCAAGTGAAAACAACACACCCTACGTGTAGAAATTTTGAGTCTATACCCGCTAAGGATGCCAGCTTTCCACCAACAGTTTGAGCATGCTTTCTTTTCACAATATAATTCTTTACTACATCAGACATCCGCAATTTACAATGTGATCCTCAAGTTGTTCCACTGGCCCTCACACTATTGAAATTAAGTGATTGAAGACGACACTATGTACTGCTAGGTGGTTAAGTGCTTTCTTCAAGCTGTTTGTTTGTTTCCTGACTTTGAATCTGGAATGTTATACGGGCAGCAGCCCTAACCACTTCACAAGAGAGATGTTTATCAATTCTCTCTCTTTGCTTCCCTTTCCATTTTTTCTATGTAGTTCTTATCACCACACTAGTATATCCCCGATCAGAGCAAGGATTGCCACCTATGCACATTTTTGAGGAACACTTATGAAAAATGCATGCTGCAGGGCACCAATGCAGGCCCTGAAGCATGCATTTTTCATAAGTGTTCCTGAAAAATGTGCATAGGTGGCAAACCTACTCAGAGCTAGCCTTAGAATTTATGAGGCCCAGGGTGAAAATAAAATGTGGGTGTCCCACAGCCTTGCCCTCCATAGCACCACCCTTTTAATGCATTCCTGAAGCCCCCTGCCCTCCCCCCCACAAGTAGGTGAGGTGAGAGGAGGGGGGCAGGGCCCTGCAAGAAGTGGCTACCCTAGGGGTTCATTGCAGATATGGGGTTGTGCCCCTCAGAAACAGGGTGACCCATGGATTCAGAAGCACTAAGCCTGAGGCTACCAGGACTGGCATCCCTGGGTTGCCCTTCTAACCCCTGGGCCATGGCCCCTATTGGCCTTTCTTAAGTCTGGCCCTATCACCCCCTGTTTGACTCCTTGCATTCAGAGAAATTTGAGTTATAAATATTGTTTAGCCGCTCCCTCATGCCTACGACATCGGGGCGGCTTACAACAATACAATAAAATTCATAAAAACAATATTTAAAAAACAACATCAATAAATTTAAAAACAGTCCCCATATCCACCACCCCCACATCCCCCATACCCACAGCTACCCAACCCTCCCCTCCTCCCATCCGAACGCCTGGGCAAACAGCCAGGTCTTGCAGGCTTGACGAAACACCAGCAGACCTGGGGCCGGGCGGGCTTCCTCCAGGAGGGAGTTCCAAAGTCGCAGCCCAGCCACCAAGAATGTCCTCTCCATTGTAGCCCCACCGCCTCACCCGCGGGACCTCCAAGAAGGTGCCCCCAGTGGACCAAAGGGATCACTCTGAGGCACGGAGGATGAGGTGGTCCCCGAGGTATAAAGGGCCCAGACTGTGCAGGGCTTTATAGATCAATACCAACACCTTGAATCTGTCTTGGTACGCTATAGGCAGCCAGTGCAGAGCACGGAGCACTGGTGTTATGTGCTCCCATCACCCAGTTCCCATAAGGAGCCAGGCCGCCGTAATCTGCACCAGCTGCAGCCTCCAAACCAGAAACAAGGGAAGCCCCACGTAGAGCGTGTTGCAGTAGTCCAGCCTCGAAGTGATGAAGACATGGATAAGGGTGGCCAGGTCGGGCCTGGAAATGTATGGATACAGCTGCCGGAAGGAGGTCTTAGCCCCCGCCTCCACCTGCCGATCCAGACAGAGACCCGAGTCCAACACCACCCCCAGACTCCGAACCTGCTGGGCGATAGGAGGATGGACCCCCGCCCCCCCCACAAGGCGGGCCAGAACCTCCCCCACTCTCCCCACCACCATCACCTCCGTCTTATCGGGATTTAGTTTCAGTCTCCTCTGCCTCATCCAGTCCACCACGGCCTCCAAACATTGGGAAAGCAATGAGACCGCAGAACCTGGGTCAGTTGAAAATGAGAGGTACAGCTGAGTATCATCAGCATATTGGTGACATCACACCCCGAACCGTCTCACGATCTCCCCCAGGGGCTGCATATACACATTAAACAATAATGGAGACAGGATCAAACCTTGCAGAATGCCGCAAGATAAGGCCCGGGGGCTTGATGTTTCAGCCCCCAGCACCACCCTCTGACTTCTCCCAGAGAAGAATGAGGAGAACCACCCAAGGATAGTTCCGTCCAGACCCCCCAAATCTAGCAACCGTCTCAACAGCAGCCCATGGTCCACGGTGTCAAAAGTGGCTGAGAGATCTAGCAGGATCAGAAATGTCAAACATCCTGCATCCATCTCCTGGCGGAGATCATCTACAAAGGCCACCAATGCTGTCTCAGTACCATAGCCGGGGCGGAACCCAGATTGAAAAGGGTCAAGGAAACCGATTNCTAGCAGTATCAGAAATGTTGAACATCCTGCATCCATCTCCCAGCAGAGATTGTCCAACACGGCCACCAATGCTATCTCAGTACCATAGCCGGGGCGGAACCCAGATTGAAAAGGGTCAAGGAAACCGATTTTGTCCAAATGCACCTGGAGCTGCAGTGCCACTGCTCGTTCAATAACCTTCCCTAAAAAGGGAAGATTAGAGACAGGTCGGTAGCTGGCAAGTGCGTCCACATCCAAAGATGGCTTCTTCAGCAGGGGGCGCACCACAACCTCCTTGCAAAAGAATGGGATTGCTGTGTTATATAAAATCTTTGCTTCCTTCACTTAATCTCACTCTTCAGTATTTGAGAGTAGGGGCTAGCTCAGCAGACCAGATCAGAAATTGGAAAGGGGGCAAATAAAAAACAACTGCAGGTCAGATTTTTTTAAAAAGATACCATCTGGCCTACTTTATCTCCACCCTTGAGTTCACTCACTCTAAGGCCGTTTTCACACAAGACACTCTCCACCCACTATACGTGTTGCAGGGCTGCCCTGTAACTTGTATAGTAGGTGGGTGGGTAGTGGTTGGAGAATGTCTTGTGTGAGAACACCCTAATGCAGGGCTGAAGGGAGCAAAGATGAGGGCATGCACTCAAGGATAGGGGATGGATCCATGATATAGACCAGAAGTGGGCGAACTGTGGCTCTAGACACACATGCAGCTCTTGGTCCCCATTGTGGTAAGTGGATGTAGCTCTTGTGATTAGGAATCTTTGCCCACCCCTGATATAGACCTTCCCTTTCCTTCTTCCATCTTAAGCACATCATGCAAGTACCCCCACCCCCAACTCCTATCAGGCCCCGCAGAGCTTGTACTGATTTTTAAAGTGGCCAGTGAGATGGAAAGGTTTCTTCAACCTGGCTCTATGCCAGCCTCAGTCCCTTCACAAGCTCTGCTTTCCATCGCTTCTACTATCTGTTCTCTCCATTCCCACTTATTTTCCCTAATTTCAATGTGTCCCATCGATCACCTCTTTGCCTCAAATGAGGACATTAGTACGGACTACTTTAAGTGTGGTTCTTATAAAACCAAGTGGTTGGGGTTTTATAAGAACCATACTTATCTCTTAGTCCGCACTAATAAGCACCGTCGACAGCATTCAGGCAGACAAACTAGTTCGCACTAGCTTCAGTTAGGTTGCAGTCGGAACTGCACTGGCAAGGTCTGTGGGGGAAGATGCGGCAGCAGGGAGGAGCCGGAAAGCAGAAGAAGAGCCAGCGTGAATGGGGATGCGCTGTGGCTCCTCTCGTGCATGTCAGGGCGGGATTTTGCACCCTGACATGCGTGAGGGAAGCCGCAGCACATCCCTGTCCGCACCGGCTCTTCTTCTGTCCGGCTCCTTCCCGCTGCCGCATCTTCCCTCACGGGTCTTGCCATTGCAGTTATGAATGCAGCCTAACTGAATCTAGTGAAATAAAATCTAGTGAAATAAAATCCATTCGACTAACGATTGTCCATTTAGTTGTGACAATCTGCCAGTGCAGGGCATGGGGCACAGAAGTCATTAATAAAAGCTAAATAAACCATGCAGTGTTCTTCTGGCTTTCATGTCTAACCCTGAAATAGCCAATGTCAGCCTTTCCCTGGCCTTTTACATTTCTGGGTGAACATGCCTAGTGGAAATATTTCCAGGGACTCAGCCCCCCTCCCACTTGAGTCTAATTGCTGGGGTTGAGCACTGGCAAGCTCCCCCCCCCAGCCCTGGCTCCCTCCTTCCCAGCTTTCAAATTCCTCCTGAAAACCTACCTCTCCCATCATGTTTCCCCATGCTCGTCATGAGTGAAATTGCATCTTCTTCCCCACTTGCTCAGAATCTCTCCCCTGTAATTAAGTAACTTAGTTCCCTGTAACCACGTTAAGCACATTCACCTGCTACTTCTCATCCTCATAAATGTATCCTTATCTCTCCTGTTGTTCCTCTCCTTTGTCTCTCTTAGATTGTAAGCCCCCTGGGGCAGGGACCTCTCTATAACTATTAATTATAAAGTGCCAGGTACACTGCTGATGCTATATAAATAAAATAAATAATAATAACAACAACAACAATCTGTGTTTGTGCCATTTTCTACTCCATTCACTTAGTGTCTGCCTCCCTCTGCTTCACACTACTCCCCAGACAATCTGCAACTCTCACTGTCTGTCTTCCACTCTTCCTTCCACCTCCAATGTGCCAAACTCAGACACCCCACCCATCCCATCTACCAGTTAGTTCCTTCCCCCAGCTCCCACCTGCCTCTTCTCCAGACTGCATAGCTCAATTTCCCCTTCTACTCCTAACTCTACCTTCATTCCCCAAGTTCATGTCTCCCCTTTTAATCTCCCCATCTTTACCTGCTCAAAGCCCTTCCTCCATTCTCTGGTAACCTCTTTTTTTCTCACTCTGCTTTTCCTGTTGTCCTCGATATAACAATCAGAAGTTAAATAGCTG
The DNA here is from genome assembly GCA_003113815.1 of Sphenodon punctatus. Classification (NCBI taxonomy): domain Eukaryota; kingdom Metazoa; phylum Chordata; class Lepidosauria; order Sphenodontia; family Sphenodontidae; genus Sphenodon; species Sphenodon punctatus. Next base: position 1,099,545 of record QEPC01000099.1, read on the forward strand.
ATTGGTGGTCAAGGTTATATGGGGGTATATAGCTACAGGTGCTTACTGGACTCTTCTGGTGTGAAGAAGTTTCAAAGTGATCTATACTAAGGGGGGATTCAGCCGTTCTGATTTGTGCGATTTTTTTAAAAAAACGAATGTTTCATGCCTGTCTGAACACTTAAATTCGATTAAATGGAGTCAATATTGCACTAAAGCAATGCATGTTGAAAAGCTACTCAAACCTACCTTTTTGCTGTCCGTTTTCAATAAATCCGCACTTAACAGCAGTGTGAAAGCAACATCGTACTGGTTTTAACTAGTGTGTAATCTTTTCTGATGTGAATGCAACCGTGCTTCCAAGTGCGCTGTTTTACTCCTGCCCCTACCGGAAGCAGTGAGACCAGCTGGAGCCCTGTAGTTGCCTCGCTGGGTGCAGGCTGCAGCCAGCTTCTCCCCAAAAAAGTTCTTCCCCTCCATGTTTCCCCTCCATGCTTCTCCCCAAAAAAGTTCTTCCCTCCAAGGGACTTTCAATCATCTGCCTCTGCCTCTACCGTAGTGCTGCAGCAGTAGCAGCAGCGGGATACCGGAAAGAAACCAGGGAGAGAATGCGAGGGGCTTCTTTCCAGCAGCCTCAGGCTCTCCCTCTTTACTCCCTGATTCTACAAAGTAGCAACCTTTGCTACAAAGGTTGTAGCAAAGGTTGTTGCAAAGTTTGCAAAGTTGCAGCAAAGGTTGTAGCAAAGTTGTACTTTGCTACAAAGTAGCAACCTTCTGGCTCCCCACAGGCCACTTCCTGTAACTGAACCGTACTGAGCAGCCGGGTAAGCACGCACTACAAGAAGGTCTGAATGCATTATTTCGCTGTACTTAAAATCGGTATGGCATGCATGTGAATGCAACAGGACTTGTTAACAGCAAACTATTGAGAACCAGTTTTTAAAAATCCAGATAATTGCTGCACGTGTGAATTCGCCCTAAGAGTGACCAAAGTTCTCAAGCCTAAGAGCCACCTACCAAGAAACACAAGATGCATTAATCAAATGCAGCTTCCCCCAATCCTGGGGGCAGGGCAGCACAGCTTGCTCCAAATTCCACCCCCTCCCATCAGAGCTCTGGCTCCCAAGCAGTCTGGTGCGTTCAGATAGTAGCAAATTGCAATAGCAGCACAGAGCATGGTGCCCCGGTTTCCAGAGCCCTCAGGAGGCTGCAGCAGCTGAAATGGTGGCTTGGTTTCTCTTGTTTCTGAGGGAGCTGCATGAGCATGCCCACAGGCAGCCACTTCTGGTGAGAGCTACAGTCCAGGTGCTCAAGAGCTACATGTGACTTCCAAGCCACCATTTGTCTACCTCAAATCTATGCTTCTCACACTACCGCATGTCCCCTTTACACTGATGGTGGAAAAGGGAAGAAGACATTCCTCCCCAGGGCAATAGCTTGAGGGTCAATTATGTGCCTCAACTCTTTGGGAACTACACCTCCATCACAGTTTGTAATAGTAAACAATGCCTTACTGTATTATTATTATTATTCTAACTACCATTGGGCATTTTTACACACACCTTAAAGTACTGGTCTTTCAATCTTTTGGGTTTACAAGCCCACAAGTAAATTCCCAATGTATTCTTATCTCTTACACACTGCTGTGAGGCAGTTCCTGGATGTATTCTTTACACAAACATTGCCCTCAGGCAGCCTAAAGTAGCCACAGCTGTAGGCATGAGGGGCTGCCATGGAAACCAAGTGACCACAGCTGCCTGGAGCAAAGCAGTTTACCAGGAGAACTTTTTACATACACATGTTCTGGGAGAAATTCTATGCAGAAGTTCAAAGATGTGGATGTTTAAGATCTGGGTGAGTGATTTAGACACACAGAAAATTCAGGATGTAACAGCAAACATGCAGGAGAAATGTGTGTGTAAAAACACAGTGTGTTACTTTATTATATGTTAGATGTTTGTAAAGGGATTCTAGGCAGGAGGGTGTTTTTGAAAATTATTATTTTTTGGTAAGGTTTTTGTTTTTACAACTTAAGAGAATGGTGCAAAAAATCAAAATATTCTCTGTCAAATAGAAGACATATAGAAAGCCAGATTTCACACATGTAAAATGCAAGAATATGGGCTTGATCCTGCAGTTCTTTCAGGGGCAAATCTCACCAACTGCATGCAATGCAAGATAAATGGCTTTTAGTTGGCAGGCCAGCTCCTTTCAGGGGTGGGTCCCCAGGAGCACATTACATCTGTGCTTTACAGTCTGCACTGGCTCTCTATAGCTTTCTGGGTGCAATTCAAGGTGCTGATTTTGACCTATATAGCCCTAAACAGCCTGTCCCCCACATATCTGAAAAACCACCTTTCCTACCATGCTCCACAACATTGCAGTCAGCCAGGAGCGCTTTCTTGTGGGGATTACCTGGCCATCTTTTTCAGACAAAGGTCCACAGAGAGGCCTTTTCAGTTGCTGCTGCCCCCAGTATTGTGGAATTCCCTTCCCTGGAGGTTCGTCAGACCCTGAGCTTGAGCGTTTCCCGGAAGCGGTATAAAACCTTTCTTTTTAGCAAAGTGTTTGGCAAACAGGGAAGTGGGTGGGTTTAGAGGTGAGGGTGGGGCTTTTAAAGGGATTTTAATGTAGTCGGTGTTTTTAATGTTGCAAGTCACCCTGAGCTGTTGGAGAATGTCAGGGTAGAAATTTGAATAAACAGCAGGGACTTGTGTTCACTGCATTTCCCCCATTGCTGTCAATGAGAAAAAGAGAAGGAACACAGGTCCCTGTTATATGGGACTAAGGAATAAAACCTGTTTGCCTAACACAGGCACCCATTCTGGAAAGTATTTAAGCCCATCAAATTTTGGGCTAAAATTTGGTGGGAGATGCTGACCCATAAGCTCCACCCCATCTCTCTAGAATTGCAGGGGGATGAAACTTGCAAGGCACACATTCCCCCACAACCCCTGCTATAATTACTCCCATGTCCCACATTTACTTTAATAAGACTTAGATCATGTTCTCAAACATAGGCACTTGCTTAAATGGTGTTTTAAGACAAAGGCATTTTTTCTGGATAACCTATCATAAATATACCCTTGCCAGGGACATAGCTATCATTAGGACAGGAGGGACACTTGTCCAGGGTCCAAACTGGGGAGGGGCACAAGTCCTGTTCTGTTGTGGTGCAGTTGGACAGAGACTGAGTGGAAATGAAAGTGTCTGCAATGCACGGTGTACATGGGTCCCACCCAGCAAGTAGCACAGGATGTAGCAGGCATGGTACGCATCCAATGACACCAGGAGCAATGCCCCTTCTGTGCCCCCCAGTACTTATCACAAGCTGCACATTACTTTTCTGACCCTCTGCAGGTCACAGAAGTGATGTTGGGGCCCCCAGAAGCAGCCACTACTCAATTTTAGGGTGGAGGGGGCCCCCACCTGCGCCTGGCTGTGAGGGAGGAGGAAGGAGTCATAAGGGACAAAAATCTCAGGAACGCGCTTGGGCGGCTGGGGGGAACTGTCCAAGTGTGCAAATGGGAAGGGGGGGAGGGGAGGACTCAGGGAGTCTGGCTGGGGAATGGGCTTGGGGGAGGGGGTGCACTGGGAGACAATGGGGGAAGGGGGAACTCAGGGAGTCTGGCTGGGGAATGGGGCTAGTGGTGGGGCGTCTGGCTGGGGAATTGTGCTGGGGAGGGGGTGCAGTGGGAGACAATGAGGGGGAGGGGGGACTCATGGAGTCTGACTGGGGAATAGGACTGGGGAGGGGGTGGGGGAGTCTGAATGGGGCTGAGGGGGTGCACTAGGAGACAATGGGGAGGGGGTTGCAACAGATGTGACGTGAACCATGTTTTGGAGTACAAGTGGAACTCCTTGCTGCTGCTTTTGTGGTGTCCTGAGGATAATATGGTTGGCTTAAGATATGGTTTCAGTGGTTTTCTTTTGCTTGTTGTGTGTTTGCCGGTGCACTGCTGGTTTCCCCCCTTCTCCCCCAAGCATGTGCAAAGGCCGTGGCCATTTTCTGGGGCCCCACTGGCCATGGCTACTTTTTCTTAAAATGAATGGGCCTGGTTTGGTGGCAATGGTGTGGATAGGCCTGGTTTGGTGGCAATGCAGCCCTGAAACTGGCCAAACTTTTTTTAAAAGTCTGTTTACTTGGACAGTCGTTTGGCTGCCGGGGATAGGATGTAGCTACTAGTGGATGCTGGTGTGGATGGGCCTGGTTTGGTGACAATGCAGTCCTGAAACTAGCCAAACTTTTTTTAAAAGGCCTGTTTGCTTGGACAGGCATTTGGCTGTCAGGGATAGGGTTTAGCTACTAGGGATGCTGGTGTGGATGGTTTGGGGGCAATGCAGCCCTGAAACTGGGCAAACTTTAGAAAAAGGCCTGTTTGCTTGCACAGGCATTTTGCTGTTGGGGATAGGGTGTAGCTACTAGGGATGCTGGTGTTGTGGCAATGCAGCCCGCAAACTGGCCAAACTTTTAAAAAAGGGTCTGTGTGTTTGGACAGGCATTTGGCTGCTGGGGATATGGTGTAGCTACTAGAGATGCTGGTCTGGATGGAGTGTGTTTGCTTGCAATGCAGTCCGCAACTGACCAAATTTTAAAAAAAGGACCTGTGTGTTTGGACGGGCATTTGACTGCCGGGGATACGGTGTAGCTACTAGGGATGCTGGTCTCGATGGGCCTGGTTCGGTTGCAATACAGACCTGCAACTGCTCTCCTTGTGTACAGAGGAGAAAATAGGTAGGAGCATGGCAGAAGAGAAGCCTGCAGACAACAAGGAGACCTCTTTCCCCTGTCCCCCACTCAACCTCTCTCTTCCCCTTCCTTTTCTCATGCACCAAAATCAAAAACTTTCTCTCCTATGTCTTCTCTGTCCTTTCATTCTCTTCTGATTCACTTCTGTGGCAGGGCAGGGACCTAACTCAGCCCTCCCAGTTCTCCAAGCCAGAAAGAAGGCTTGTTCCAAATCCTACACCTTCAGAAGACCAAGGATGCCATGAAAATTCAGGATTCGAGGGTTCAGGATAAAGGTAGGTGATGGCAACGTGATCTATTTTTTTAACCTGCTATGGTTAATTTGGACCCGGTGGGAAAGAGAGAGTGGATGGGACCCCAGTAAGAGGAGTCTCTATCCCCCAGTGGCAGCGCTTCATGAAGCAGCAAGGAGTTCCCAGTGTTCACTAATGTAATGTCCATCCAATGTTAACCCTGTGAACTCCTTGCTGCTGAGTTAAGCCACGCCACTGGCCTACCATTTCCCTGGCTCCGCCCCTGGGCCTGCCGGCCCACTGGCAGCTTTGCCGCCGGTGGTAGGTTTAACCCACCCACTGCCCCACCAGACTCAAAAAACACCAGCCGCCATCGGGATGGAGCAAGCACAGTTAGCAGCAGTGGCAGAATGAGGCAGCAAGTGGAGGGATGGAGAGGTTCTGCAGTGTCAGGTCTGGAGGTGGTGAAAGCAGAGAAAAGAGCAGCAGAAGTCTGGTGCCAGCCCCAGGAGGAGTTTGAGAGCAGCAGGAGTGATCGGGGAGCAGCAGTGCCCTGCTCTTGGATTGGAAAGGTGAGAGTGAGGGGTAGAGCCCCCCCCCCCATAGCTGCACTGTGTTCCCTGGGGTAGGGGATGGGGACAGGGAGACTGGGGGGGGGGTCTGTGTTGGGCAGGAAAGCGGGGTAGGGGCAGAGACTACATTGCCGTAGGCGAGTACCCATTTTCTTTCTTTACCATGTAAGTTGACAGTTTTCAGCAATAAGAACACTGTGGGAAGTGGTGGGAAGAAGGGGAGGGTGGGACAGTGGGAGAGGATGGTCCATTTCTTGAATCTGGGCCCATTTCGACCTAGCTACACCCCTGGCCTCTGCAAGTAATTTTTAGTGAGTTATGAGAAATATGCCACACCAAAAAAACACTGCCTTTTCAGTGTTATAATTTGTGCCTATATCTATGGTTCCTTCCTGCAGGAACAAAATGGGAGGGTATTTATTTATTTATTTTATTTATTTATATTAGGTATGGGAGGACATGGAGCAAGGCAAATCTTGTTCTATATATTTCAAGTTAAATTCTGCTGAGCACTATTAAGGAACACCTGTCCACTTATATAAATCTACGAAGACGCTTTAAAAAGTGAAATTTAATGGTTCATAGGGTCCTATAAATATTTGCCGCACAAAAAATAACTTTAGTAATAATCAAGAGGCCGTTTGCTGGGTTTTAGGCCTCAAACTGACCAAAATTACTCTAATCTGCTGGGAAAAGTCCTCTGGATTCAATTAAAAAATATTATAACTAGCACTCCATTGTCAAGAAATCCCAGTTCCTCCACCATTCCTTATGAGGCCCTTGGAAACAATATTTCATGCTCCCTCTGCATGAATTAACACACAATACTTGGAACTGATGTACCTCACTGATGCTGCTTTTCTACAGATGTTTTGGGGATTAAAATGGTGCTGCCCCAGTGGAAATTTTTTATGTTGAGCTCCATTTAAATGCAGAGAGGAAGAAATAAGTTTAAGAAGAAGGGGAGCAAGGGGAAGAATACAAGTAGGAAAAAGTGATATTTTTAAACATTGCAGTTAATGGGAAATCTTTTTTAAATGAACTACAAAAACTCACTGGCCTGCAGTCGTAATTTTGCTTTTATTATTATTATTATTATAAACATTTATATAGCGCCAGCCATGTGCCTGGCACTGTACAGTACATAGAAATAGATGTGGTCCCTGCCTGTGGCTTACAATCTAAAAGACAAGGAGGGGGAGACAGGGAGAGGGGACGGTGGGAGACACAGGGGAGAAGACAAACAAACATTCAAGTGGATGCGAAGTCTCAGGTGCGTATGCTTGGCTTGGTTACAATCAGGTTGGTTGCAGCAGTCTGCAGAGGAGGGCAGACGGTAAGTATATGGGGAACGACTAGCAGGCATTGGGAAAGGCGGCGAGGAAAAAGTGGGTCTTGAGGAGGGATTTGAAGGAGCGGAGGGAGGGGGCAAGGCGGATGTGGGTAGGGAGGGAGTTCCAGGCATGGGGG
>QEPC01000099.1:1107529-1125558 GCA_003113815.1 Sphenodon punctatus
GAGACTTTAAAGGAGCGGTCAGAGAGGTAGGAGGAGAACCAGTCAAGGACAGAGCCACGGAAGCCCAAAGAGTAAAGCGAGTCCAATAGAAGCAAGTGGTCGACAGTGTCAAAGGCAGCAGAGAGGTCAAGGAGGACAAGAATGGAGTAGAGGCGCTTAGATTTAGCGACAAGTAGATCATGGTGATCTTGGCCAGGGCAGTTTCAGTAGAGTGGAGGGGGCGGAAGCCAGATTGGAGTGGGTGCAGGGAGGAGTTGGCAGAGATGAGGTCCAGGCAGCGGGAGTAGACGACATGTTCCAGAAGCTTTGAGGCAAAGGGAAGGAAAGAGACTGGCCGGTAACTAGAGGGGTCAGATGGGTCCAGGGTGGGCTTTTTGAGGTTGGGGGAGACAGTAGCATGCTTGAAGGCAGAGGGGAAGGAGCCTGTGGAAAGGGAGAGATTGATGACATGTAGAAGGGGGGGGGCAACAGTGGGAGCAATAGAGGTCAGGAGGCGGGAGGGGATTGGGTCAAGGGGGCAGGTGAAGGGGTTGGATGAAGAGAGCAGAGCGGATGCACTACAATTGTGCATCTGGCATTGCCATTGAATCACAATGAGTACCTCCATGCCACAAGCATGCAGACTAATGAAGCTGGGTTTCAAAGGATGGTGCCATTGGCTCACTGCATCATTGGGATTTTTTGCATGCAAAAGGGGCCATATCTCCCCTCCACGTATGCCTACTCTTATGACATTTTGGATCCCTACATGCCTTAGGGGCTTCTTTCCACTACACATTTGGTTGAAATGGCCTATAGAATTAAACGTTATGCAGGTGTACAGGGTGAATGTATAAGCCTTCTTTCTATAGGCAACTAGGTTAAAAAACAAAGATGAAGAAATTCTGTTAAGTCACTCTCCAGAGGCCGATGCTAAATTGTTCCCCACAGTATGTTTTCCAATAAAGTTTAAAGGTCCGAAGGGATGAGGCTTCCACTAGTTCCCTTGGGAGATTACTGTACAGTCTAATATATCTCACAGTGAGGATGTTTTTCCTGTTATTCATGGCTCTGATTCAACCAAGCACTTAAGTGCATGCTTAACATTGAGCTTATCATGATTAAATTCTATTAAAACAATTTACTCATTGCATAAGGGATAAACTCAAATATTAGGGGTGGGAATTCGGATTAGAAATAAATCTGTAACTGCACGGAACGGGCCATTACAGATTAATCTGTACCGAACCAGAACAGTGCGACAACAAGCCTGTTTCGGTTTGGTTCTAAAATAAAAATAAATTACCATGTATGTGCAAAAAGGTCGCCGGACTGTTCTGCGCATGTGTACCCATTGGGAAAAGGGCAGACATTCTGCGCATGTGCGGTGGTCATTTTGTACATGTGCAGACTGGCTGCCCTTTTCTAAAAGGTTGCACATGTGCAGAATGGTCCAGCGACCATTTTGTGCATGTACAGTCATTTTAATTTATTATTTTTTTGTTTTTAAATTACTGTGCATGAATAAAATGGCCACCAGACCATTCAGCACATGTGCACCCTTTTCCAAAATGGCAGCAGCAATGCCACCACGATTTTTGGAAAGTGCAGCCAGTCTGCACATGCACAGTGGCCATTTTGCGCATGCACAGATTGGCTGCCCTTTTCCAAAATGGCAGTGACACTGCTGCTGCCCGTTTGAAAAGGGTCACGCATGCGCGAACTTCCTGGTAGCCATTGTTCATGTGCAGTAATTTATTTATTTTTTAATTGATTTAAATATAGATCCATAATATGAATCTGCGTTTAAATACGATAACTTTGGGAAAAGAAATGAAAAAGAAGAGAGATGAATTTGTATCTGAAAGGCCAACCCCTATTAAATAGGCACATAAAGTTAAGCATGTGTGCTTAAATGATTCACTGAATTAGTGTTTATATTCCTGTATACCAAGCTAATTGCCTCCGCTCGCCCCTCCGGTATGGGGGTTGCGGGCAGCAGGCCCTTTGCCGCGCCCGCTTGACGGGGAGCGGGACAGCTGGGAGGTTTTTCCCGCCGCCGGGGTTGCAGCAGTCACGGCGGCGGGAAGAGTTTGAGGCGCGCTAGAGTGATCCCAGCTGGGGTTGCTAGGCGACCCCGGCCGGCAACTAGGAATGCAGGCGCTGCGTGGGCTCTGCCTGGTGGGCGGCGCCTGCGCAATCTGAAGAACCCAACTCCATCTTCACTTCGAGCCGGAGCTTCACTGAAACGGCAGCAGGCACGCGGAGTCCCGGCAAACAGCTGCGGCCGCGTGTGTGTCCCCGCTGGTTCCCCCCCCCCAAAAAGGGACTCCCCAGGCACAGGGAAGAACAAACGGACCACGGCAGCAGCAGCCAAGAAGCGGCGGCCCAGGCAGCCCCCCCACTAGATAGGGAGGCAGATGAGGTAGGCACCCAGGAAGGGGTGGAGGGCTTTCCCCCTGTCCTGCCGGGTTGGGACGGACCCCCCGAGCACGAGGGGGTTATAGAGCAAGGGGGGGATACCCCCCCGGATGATGGTGGGGACCCAGGGGTCAGTGGGCCCCCAGCCCAAGGAGCTGAAATCCCCCTGGGGGATAGGATGGCGGCCTGTGAGCGCCTCCTCCATCAATTGGGGGCCGGGGCAGCGGTTACCCCTCGAGCTCCTGCTTTGGGCCCACCCCTGACGGAGATTCCCTTGGAGGCAAAGCCCCCCCTACGAAGGGGCAGACGCCCAGTGAACCCCCCTGCCCACTACATAGAAGAGGCCGGGGGGGCAGGCGGAGCCCAAGGGCACAGAGGCACGAAGCCGACACGAGCCCCCCCTGCACCACCCCCTCGTGGCAGTATGTCACCTATGCCTGTGCCTAGTGATCACTTGGTGGCTCTGCCCCAAGGGCCCAAGGCAGCTGGCGCCGGGCTGATGGCAGGCGATCCACATGGCGGTCTCGCCTACCTCGGGCCCTATGGATTTGGCCAGGCAGCAGCCGTCCCCTTCATGGCAGCATGGCTCATGCCCCCATTGGGCTGGGCCGGGGAGCCCCTTCCTCCCTTTCTTCAACCCAGGTTGGAGCCCAGCACAGCGGCGCAGTGGAGCAGTGACAACGCTGATCTGTGCCGGCGGCTCGAGCAGATGGAGAGGGCCCTCCAGGCGCTGACCAAGCAGCGCGCCCAGGCAACAATGGTTCAGCAGGTGCCTGCACCCCTGGCCCGGCACGCCGTGCCTCCAGCTCTGTCAACCAATCGTCCAGGTGAAGTGGAGGCTTTCATGGGCAGGTACAACACAGGGGGGGATGGGTCACACCACAGTTGCAGCAGGCGCCAGCCTTAGGGGGCACCCCAGTAACAGGTATGGCACTGGACTCCCACTCAGGCCAAGGTGTGGCTGGTAGACCAGCCCAGTGGGTATGGTGGGGGGGGGGACAGGGGTCCCCGTCATACCCCCCCAACCCCGGCCCCCGTGCCAATGGGCTTGGCAGGATTAGCTCCTCCCCCAATGGCCTCGGCACCCCCCTCAGCTCCTCCCTCAATGGCCTCGGCACCCCCCTCATCCATGGTAGGGCAGGCACTCCAGGTTTGGAACACCCCCCCAGCTACCAGGTGGGGGGGTGGTGATGGAGCCCCCCTGTGACGGCCATCCTGCAGCAGCATCCACCCGAGGGTGGCAGTTACTCTGCTGTCTCCAACCCTATCGGAGGTCACCTGCTCCCGGCCACGAAAGAACGGATCTGGAAGGGTGAATACTTGGATCTGTTTGCCCTCCTGTTCAGCGATCCTATAGTGGATCCCGCTGAGCAGCAGGACAAAAAAGAAAAAGAACGTTTCAAACGCCCCAAGGCAGACCGTAACTGGACAAACTGGACCGCCGCTTTTTCCATTTACATGGGGGTAATGATACAAGCTTACTCCGCCCGGGCAGCGAACTTATTGAAATATGCAGACATTGTGCGGTGGGCCTATGAAGCCAGCCCAGCAGGGGCCTGGCTGCGTTATGATGAGGCCTTCCGCCACCGGGCTGCATACACTCCTGGCTTAAGATGGGACTGGCATGCCCACGACCTATGGCTCAACTGTATGAGTGGGGTAGGGAATGTACCCAGATCTGACAGTGGTCATTTACTGGCTAAGGGAGGGGCCTTGTCCGCCACTGAGTCCTTTCGTGATGAAGGGTGAAAAGGGGCGGTGCCATCCGCCAAGCAATGCTGAGAGTACGGCTGCTTCGGGAGATGTTCCCGAGCAACATGCAAATTTCGGCATGCGTGTTCCATGTGTTCCGGACACCATGCGGACTCAGCATGCCCACGGGGTAAATCCACCATGAAAGGGAAATCCTTCCAAGGGGGACATGGAAAAAGCCCCCCCGGGGGGTGGCTCAGGACCTGCGGGCAAAAGCCCCAACGCCAATTAGGCCGGCCCTGCTTGAGCAAGCCCTTCAAAGCCACCCAAACAGGGCTGAAGTGGCATACGTGGTGACTGGGTTTCGACAGGGTTTTCGCATACCAGCCGGTGAGGTCCAGCATCATCGGGTGGCCCCAAACCTTAAATCAGTTGTGGGAATGGAACGGGTAGTTAGACAAAAAATCCAGAAAGAACAAGCTGAGGGTAGAGTCGCTGGCCCATTCCCGACCCCCCCTTTCCCGACATGGTTACCTCCCCTTTGGGCGTAGTGCCCAAGAAGGCCCCTGGAGAGTTCCGTTTAATTCATCACTTATCGTACCCCTGGGGCAACTCGGTAAACAACAGTATTCCCAAGGAGCTCTGCTCGGTCAAGCACACGTCGTTTGATTCGGCCCTAGCCTTGGTTAGGTTTTTTGGCCCGGGCGCAGCACTTGGAAAGTGCGACATTAAGTCCGCTTTTTGACTGCTCCCAGTTCATCCCGAAAATTTCTCTCTGCTGGGTTTCCACTTTGATGGCATGTACTATTTTGACAAAGCCATGCCGATGGGATGCTTGATCTCCTGCTCGACGTTTGAGCGTTTCAGCACTCTGGTCGAGTGGATCGTCAAGCAGAGATCCGGGAGCAGGGGAATCACCAAATATCTCGATGATTTCCTATTAATTGGCCAGGTCAACATGGAGGACTGCGCTAGCCTGATGCAGACCTTCCACGCCGTGGCCGGGGAGTTGGGCATTCTCCTGGCTCCTGAGAAGACTGAAGGCCCGACCACCAACCTGACCTACCTCGGCATTGAGCTGGACACGGGCTTGGCTCTATCACGCCTTCCGCAAGATAAGTTAATTTCCCTCCAGGCCAAGATAGATGAATGTGTAAGGGCAGGAAAAGTGACCGTGCGCCAGTTGCAGTCAGTTATTGGGAGTCTGAATTTTGCATGCCGGGTGGTAGCACCCGGGCGGGCTTTCTTGTCCCGCCTTTATGCAAAACTGGCCGGTAAACTGCCCCCGCACCACCACATCCGGGCCACAAGAGAAATGAGAGAAGACTTGCAGATATGGGCCTCCTTCCTAGCAAACTTCAATGGCACCAGTTTCTGGCGGGATCAGCTCTTGCTTGAATCCGAGCTCCAGGTGCACTCCGATGCAGCTGGGGGAGCGGGTTTTGGTCTGATATTCAGAGAGCGATGGGCAGCAGCCCCGTGGCCCTCCGAATGGTGCGAGCAGGGCTTAACCAGGGATCTCACGTTCCTTGAGCTTTTTCCCATTGTCCTAGCTGTCCATCTGTGGCCCAACGAACTGGCAAATCACTCGGTCCTTTTTTGGTGTGACAACCAAGCGGTTGTCCATATCATTAACGCCCAGTCTTCCAGGTCTCCGCAGGTTATGGGGCTAGTGAGGGCATTTGTTCTTGTCTGTCTGAAATTCAACATCCTCTTTCAGGCCAGGCATGTACCCGGCCTTGACAACGAGGTAGCAGATGCCCTCTCTCGCTTCCAGATGGAGCGCTTCCGTTCACTGGCACCATGGGCCCTGCCAGATCCGGAACCGCTGCCACCGTTGGTTTGGAACCTTGGGTCATAGAGCTCCACGCCACCATTTTGGGATCCCTGGCACCCCGCATCAGGACCACCTATGACAGGGCATACTGGGAATTCCAGCAGTACCGGGCTGCACAGGGCTGGCCCCCGGGTTTCCCGATCCCTGAACCCCAGCTGCTTCAGTTCTCCATGCATCTGAGGCACAGTGGGGCGGCCCCAAGCACTATAGTGGGGAAGTTGTCTGCCCTGGCCTTCGCAAGCAACCTTGCTGGCCACACCCCCCCAGACCGGGACTTTTTTCTGAAGCACCTACTGGAGAGCTGGGCTAGGGAGGCAGGAAGGACCCCGGACCAACGGGCACCCATTACCCCCCAATTACTGCTGGAGTTATGTCAGAACCTCCCACAGATTTGTTTTGATAGTTACGAGGTTTTGTTGTTTAATTCATTGTTTAAGTTAGCTTTCTTTGGAGTGTTCTGGGTGAGCGAGATGGTGGCCGAAGGAGCCAGGGACACTTCAGGTAGGGCTCTACAACTGCAAGACATTCGGATCAGTTCAACGGGAATGGTGTTGACCGTTCGTCGATCCAAAACAGATCAAAGGGGGAGGGGCCAAGTTGTTACCTTGCATAGGTCTGCTTCCCCGGGCTTATGCCCGGTAAGGGCAACCAAGGAGTACCTAAATCTACGTCACCTTTCCCCAGGCCCCCTGTTCAGACATGGAAGCAGGCAACCAGTTACGAGGTATCAGTTCACAGCAGTTTTGAGAGCCGGATTGTCCCGTCTGGGGTTACCATCGGCGGCTTACGGCACCCACTCATTCTGCATCGGTGCCGTGACCTTCGCAGCCAGGAGTGGGATGTCTGAGCAGGGTATCCGGGAACTGGGCCGATGGAGGTCAAGGGCATACCGGACCTATGTTCAGGGTGCCCCGCCTCCCAGTTAGTAATAATTTCTTCCATCCCTTCCCCAGGTGATTGCCCACATCGTCGGAAGTTAGTCTGGATCATCGGCCACAGTCTGGTGCCCTGGGCAAGCAGGGCAGCTGGCCAGACCAGATGGGGAACCCAGTTGGGCTTGACAGACTGGGCTCAGATTCAATGGAAGGGTCACAGAGGAATGAGGTGGCATCAACTACTGCCAGCCCTGCGTGCCCCTACCCAGGGCAGACCACCCGACGTACTCGTTATGCACCTCTGCGAAAATGACATCCCCTGACTGAAAGGAGTCCAGTTGATCAAGAACATTAAATATGATCTATGGGAGATCAAAAAACTGTTTCCAGCAGCTAAATTGGTATGGATGTCGAACGAATGTCATGGGGCACCGGGGTGCATCCCCGTAAGATCAACTGTACCTGGAAGACAGTTAACCGGGATGTGGGGCGATGACTGACCTTGATGGGTGGAAGCCGGGTAGATACCCGGGCTTTGACACACAGACGTCCAGCCCTGTATAGGCTGGATGGTGTTCACCTGTCACCAGAGGGTAATGACCTGTACCTGGAGGCCCTAAAAGAGGCATTGGTTTCTATATTAGATTAGTTATTAGGTGGGGTGGGGGTCGGGTTCATCCGGGTACCCCGGCGACCCCTTAGTGGCAGGGGTCCAGTACAGTAAGTTAATTTAGGTTATAGGGATCATAAGAAAGAGTAATCTCCTTAAGAGATGGGGAGGCCCACCCACAGTAAAGCAGGGTATTGCAAACGGCAGGGCCGCCTCCCTGGGAGGGGTGTCGAGTGAGGACGGTAGGGACAAGTATGGTCCCCTGTCTGTAGGCACCTTTATCCTGACTCGTACATCAAATGTGTGAGTTTCCTTCGCCTGCGGCTTGGGCTGCTGAGAAGGGGAAGCGTGATGTTCATGCTTGGGGTGGTAAACGAGGGTACCGAAACCACCCCTGTTGTTGTTAGGTTTTGCTACAAGGTCAATGTTCAAGTACTGGACCCGCATCGCACTAGGCGATTTGCCCCCACCCATTTGTTAATATAATTCTGAGTTGAATAAAGAGTACGACCGTTCAAAACCCAGCTCTTGTGTCCCGTCTCCTTCAGTGCGTCAGCAAATAATCCTCCTCCTCCTTTTTTGACTACTGTCCTTCCACCTTCTTAGGGCTTATTCTAAAGAACATACCTGAAACAGAATAGTTACTCTGACATAACTGCTTCTTTTCACCTTTCTCCCCACAGCAGGGAGGAGCAGAAACTAAATCTCTCTTTCCCTCCCTTCACATCCCTTCTATGAAACTTGCAGGAGACTTTGAGTAGAGGGGTTTCGAATAGCAAGCAGTCAGTGAAGCAAAGATGTTGGGAAAGACACAAAAGGAGGAAATTATGAGGGACTTAGGACAGTGAGAAATTTTGTTTGGAGAGTTAAGTACTCTTCTCCCCCCTCTTGCTTTTACTTCTTGTGCTCATGTGAACACAGGCAAGGTTAAAGCAAGTAAGTTCAGCCCCCTGCTTGGTGCAGGATCTGTCATACCTATGGTCTGCCGGGGGTGCCCTCCTGGAGGTCCCCCGTGTCAAGCGGGGGGCCACGATGGAGCGAGCATTCTCGGTGGTAGGGCTGCGGCTGTGGAACTCCCTTCCGGAGGAAGCTCGCCTGGCCCCAAGCCTTTTGACATTTCGGCGGAACTGTAAGACCTGGCTGTTTGCCCAGGCCTTTGGGAGGGAGGGTGGGGGGGGTGATTTTTAATCCCCCACCTACGTATTTATTTATTATTGTTCCTGCCCTGTTTTATTGATGTATTTTATATTTGTATTTTAATTGTTTTTAACTGTTTTTATTGTTGTTAGCCGCCCCGAGCTGCATTGCAGGAGGGGGCGGGATAAAAATCTATAAAATAAATAAATAAAATAAATAAATATTATCCCAAACATATGGTCAACCAGTCTATATTTAAACTCCAATGATGGGGAAATCCATAACTTTTCCAGGTAGCCTGTTCCATTGTCTTACTATCTTACAGTGATGAATTTTCCCCTGAGGTTCCATCTAAATCTCCCTTCCTGCAGCTTGTACCCATTGTCTCTTGTCATAAGAACATAAGCGCCACACTGATCGCCAAATGGTCGATCAAGCCCAGCATCCCGTCTCAGACCCTTTTTACACGGTCAACAGCGGGTGGGGGATGGGTGTGCTGCTACCGTGGGTGGAGGTGGATGTGCCCCTGTTTCCACAGGCACACACACACCTCCACTCACAGAGCCTCCTCCAGTTTGCTGGATGGTTCTGTGCGTGGGTGATGGGTGAAGGTGGGTGTTGCGCAGGAGCACGCACCCATCTCCCACCACCTGTGCTGTTTGCACGGATGAACACCCATCCCTCCACCCACTGTTGTGGCATGTACATGGACGCACCCACCCCCCCCACGCACACAAAAGTGAGGGGCGGGGTATGTGTCCGTGTAAAAATTGCCTGACGGTGGCCAATTAAAATCGCATGGGAGAAGTATCAGCAGTCACAATGGGCAATCCATTCCCTGCTCCTGACAGCAAGAAGTTCCCATCTTGTAATCTACATGGCTAATAGCCATGAATGGACCTATTCTACAAGAACGTATCCAGTCCTTTTTAAAAACACAGTTATACTACCAGCCCAGACAACCTCCTCTGGCAACAAATCCCATAGTTTAACTGCATTGAGTGAAAAAAAATACTCTCTCTTATTTTTTAAATTTGCCATCACTTACTTTCATGGAGTATCCCCTAGTTCTACTTGAGAGGGTAAATGTTTCCTATCTACTTGTTCCACTCAAGATTTTATAAATCTCTGTCATATCCGCTCTTGGTCTTCTCTTCTCCAAGCTGAACAGCCCTAACCTATCAAGCCTCTCTTCATACAGAAGTTGTTCCAAACCCTTGATCATTTTTCGTACCCTTCTCTGCACCTTTTCAAGTTCTATTATATCTTTTTTGAGATGGGGTGACCAGAATTGCACACAGTACTCAAGGTGCAGTCGCAACATCGATTTCTATAGGGACATTATGATATTTTCAACTTTATTCTCCATTCCTTTCTGAATAATTCCTAACATTCTGTTTGCTTTTTTGATGGTCACTGCACATTGAGCAGAGAATTTCAATGTGTTGTACACAGTGACTCCAAGGTCCTTTGAGTGGATACTCCTAATTTAGAATGCAGCATTGTGTACATACATATAGTTTGGGTTAGTATTCCCTATGCGCATCACTTTGCATGTGTCCACATTAAATTTTAACTGCAATTTAGATGCCCAATCACCTAGTCTCACAAGATCCTCTCACAGTTCTTCAGTCTGCTGATGTTTTAACTACCTTGAATAAGTTAGTCTCATCTGCAACTTTTATCATCTCACTCTTTACTCCTTTTCTCCGATCGTTGAAGATATTAAACACCAGTCCCAATACAGAGCCCTGTGGCACTGCACTACTTCCTTCTCTCCATTGTGAAAACTGAGCATTTAGTCTTACCCTTTGTTTCCTAGCCTTTAACCAGTTACTGATCAACGATAGGACACAGCTTCTTATCCCATGACTACTTAGTTTCCTCAAGATTCCCTCATCAGGGACCTTACCAAATGCCTTCTGAAAATCCAGATAAACTATATCAACTGGCTCACCCTCATCCACATGCCTATTTACTCCCTCAAAAAATTCCAGTAGATTTGTGAGGCATGACTTCCCTTTGTTATATCTATGTTGACTTTCCCCCATTGTACCATGTTTATCAATATGTCCAGTAATTCTGTTCTTGACAATCATCTCCACCAGTTTGCCCGACACCTACGTGAGGCTCACCGGTCTGTAATTATCAGGATCACCTCTGGAGCCCTTTTTAAATATTGGCGTTACATTCGCTACCCTCCAGTCCTCAGGTACCATGGCAGATTTTAGTGATAGATTACAAATTACCATCAGTTGGCAGTGCTCTATCCAACTCTTCTAGTTCCAGCCCTTCACTTACTTCAGCCTAGATCTAGCCCTTCCATCTTGGATCCTTCCGTGGACTGATTAGTCCCCATCATTATCTCCCAACCACGTTGTTGTCACACCCTTGGCTTTGACTACACTCTCCTGACCAATTCCCTGGAAACAACCTACAGCAACAGCTTCTGACCACATCCTCAGGACACCATTGTGACAGGTGATAATCTCCACTTGGGCCTGGCAGCCCATACAGAACTTTTGTACAAGCTCCCTTTCTTAAAGGTCCAGTGGAATCCATTTAAATGGAACTTGCATAACAAATTTCTGGATAAGCCAATAGGGATGGGTGAACAGATCGTGGTTCGTGTTCGGCCATTTGGTTCGGCTGCGTTCGTTTCGTCCATTCGGTTTGCCCGTTTGGTTCAGTTCGTAGGTTCGAATGTTTGGCCATTCGGTGGTTCGGGTAGAATTTTGAGTTTGGATTCGGTATTCGGTTAGATCGGGATCGGTTCGGTCTTTAGTTTGGTGCAATTGGAAACTGAAAATGACATTTAGTTTTTGAAATAAAAGGAAAATACAGAAAAACATATTTCTGGCCATAACATTTTTGTTTCTTATTACCTTTTGATGAAATTTAGGAATATTATACCCCCAATGGAGGGCACAAAGTGTACCAAAATTCGGAACGATTGGATAAAGAAAACCGATTTCAGAAGCAATTGAATGTTGTGATTTTAAGAGAAGCTCCATACACATTCATGACTACAACTTCTTTATCTTGCATCCAATGTTCATGAAACTTGTGCATATTTCATCTCTCCATATGTTTAATATTTCTGCCAATTTTAGGAAAGAGTGGATAAAGAGTCCCAAGGGTATAAGACATTAACCTGAAAATACATTTCCAGCTGTTACATTTTGATATTCCATTCTGTTTACAGGATATTTGACAGGAATGTATCAAATACCGTTCCTGCTATTTCAGCAAATGTACAGGAGATTTTGATAAAGGGAACCACTTCTGTTGGCCAATTTGCATCACAAACCGATCTTATACCACAGTGACATAAGAGAATCCCAGGCATAGGCCCCTTCTCTACATTTGTTGTACAGGCATATAAAATTGAGACCCTTTATAATATCTCTCTGATATTTGGCAGAGATGATCATGAAAGTGAAATATATAGTCCTGCCAAATTTCATGTACACTGGTTGGACTACAAAGATGTTATAGTCAGACATACATTTATTTGTTAATTGCTTATACCACCAAGACCTTTTGTCTAATCCTTCTGAAATTTGGCAAAGATAGTTGCTATGGGAAGGGGTATAAACATAACAAGTTTCACCTACATTAGATGTGAGGCAAAGAAGTTAAGCTAACAATGTATATGTAGAATATTGCAAAATACAATAATTCAACTGCTTCTAAAATCGGATTCCTTTATCCAAGTGTTTTGAAATACAGTGCACATAATGAATTCTTTTGGAGGTAGAGGCATACCAAATTTCAGCCACATAGCTTAAAAAACAAAAATGTTACAGCTGATAATGCGTTTTCCATTGAAACCAATGGAAATTCAATTCCGAACTTACCGAACGCATCCAAACTGAACGTTCGAGTTCGAGTTCGGTTCGAACATTTGGTTCGGTTGACCAAACTGTTCGAGTTCAGTCCAAACTCCGAACTTCTGAACCGTGTTCGCCCATCCCTATACGCCAAATTAAATTGTTTCCCCCAGCCCTAGGTCTATGCAGATGTATTACTTATTGATATGCATAAATCCTGGACCCTGATAACTCAATTTTTAAAGTGTATACCCACACAGCTAAAAAAACAACAAGACCTTTATTTGTATTTATTTTTCCAATTTCTACCCCCTCTCTCCCAAATGGGTCAGGGGGCTTACAAAACCAATAGAACAGCATAAAACCCCCACCAACCTTTACCCCCCCACCCCTCCTCCACCTCAACACTGCAGCCAGAAAATATAGACCTCAAAAGTAGGTCTTTTCAGCTCCTGAATTGCTAAAAGACAGGTCAGTTTAAGTATTGACAGTTCTTTCCCCCCACTATTTCTGTACTGAAAGATGTTTATTAAACATGTTCTTTCTTATCTATTTGTTGGCCGTATGCCTGGACATTTTTGAAAGCAAACCATGTCTTGTTGGTTCTTCTGTTAAATTCTGTCAGTGCTTTAAAAGTATTTATGTTAACATATATAAGCTGGGTTCTTTGACCCCAAGTAGTGGATGTTTTGTTAAGTGGGTAATGGTATGGCAAAAGAAGCCATAGCCTTTAAAACAGGTGACATCTTTTAGCCACGTTGTTTGCTGTATTTGCTGAAAGCAATACTGGATTAACTGGGGTGCCCAGGAAGTGCCCAGCTGAGAGAGAGGGATTCTTTATAGGGTCTACTCAGGTCTGAAATTTACTTTTCCATCCTAACTATGGATAAAATCCTTCATAGATTGAAAGTGTTCATGCTTCAGAATAGGCCGTGGAATCAAACTTTCTTTCTGTTCCTTTTCTACGACCTATGGCACGCTGTAAACACATTGGCCTTTCACTGAATAATATCAGCGGTAAACACTCTGTCCTTGAATTGACTTTATTTAGCACTAAACTATCTTGTTTAGACTTCACGAAGTTTGGAATGCAGTAAACGTGGCTGGAAGAAATTAGATGTTAATTGCAGCATAAAGGAGTTCTCTAGCAGTATTTCACAGTATAGACACTGGTTCCTAATATGGCTCTGTTGACTATTTGGATATAATATGTATTTATGATTCGTTGTTGATTACTTGCTGTTTAATAACTTACTTGCCATTT
Organism: Sphenodon punctatus; assembly: GCA_003113815.1. Classification (NCBI taxonomy): domain Eukaryota; kingdom Metazoa; phylum Chordata; class Lepidosauria; order Sphenodontia; family Sphenodontidae; genus Sphenodon; species Sphenodon punctatus. The sequence continues at coordinate 1,121,178 of QEPC01000099.1, forward strand.
GATCATAATTTGTTGTTTTGACTGGAATCTACTTGTTTCTTTGTTTTATGTTGATTTCATCATATCTCTTCAGCATAGACTTTTTGAGAACTGCTACTCACCCATTGAAATTGTTTCTTATTAATATTGTTAATTAAGTGTCTCTTGTTTTTATTCACATTTTAAGCAATAGCAGTCTGTACACTTTTTATTGAGGAAACAAGATTTAATTTGGCCTAAAAAGCAGTTTTAGTCTGTAGCTACGTAGACTTTTTAGCGTAATTGGCACAAAAGAATTTGAAGAGAGACTGATAACATGTTTGTTTCTGGGACCCAAGGTCTTTTTGTAAGTTGGGTCAAAACAGTTTCTCATAATATTAAAGGAGTTAAAACATGTAATGAAGCAGCAATATTGATAATAGAGAAACACCGCCACCCTGCGGAAAAGGTGTTTTTACTGTTTCAGTCATATCTCAAATACTGAAATAGGTTTAATTTTTAAGCTAAACAAGGGTTTTTAAAACTGTTAATTGGAGTAGTATTAACATATTTCCCAATGTAAAATCCAAATTGTATTAAGGTATTTTAATGAAAGAATTGTGTCTAGATTAGGGACAGTTCTGGAAATAGAGGGAAGAAATTAGACGTTAAGAATAATGTATTTAATTAATGAATTAAAGTTTATTTCAACTTCAGAGTTTAAAGTTTGGCTTCAAATTGTACCTAAATACACCATTCAGAGGAATAAGTAATGGTTCTTTTAAATTGTGTCTTTATTTATTTATTTATTTATTTCAAAAACTTATTACCCCGTCCCTCTTGCCATAGGCATCTTGGGGTGGCTTACAACAATAAAAACAATTAAAACACATTAAAAGGAGGAACAGATATACAACCGCCCCCTACCCCCCACCCATCAGCCCTCTCCCCCGCCAAATGCCTGGTGTAACAGCCAGGTCTTGCAACTTTTCCAAAAAGAGGGGAGGTGTGGGGCCAGTCGGGCCCCCACCAGAAGGAAGTTCCATAGACACGGTGTGGCCACCAAGAACACCCTCTCCTGCGTGGCCTCCCGAGAAACTTGGGGGACATTGAGCAGGGCATCCCCAGACAACTGCAGGGGCCGACCCAGAACACGGGGAGTGAGGCGGTCTTGCAGATAGGCAGGGCCCAGACCATTTAGGTCTTTATAGGTTAAAATCAACACCTTGAATCGGACCCGGAAAACCACGAGAAACCAGTGCAGAGAGTGGAGCACTGGTGTAATATGCTCCTGGCAGCCCAGTCCCACTAGGAGACGGGCCACCGCATTCTGAACCAGCTGCAATTTCCGAGCCATCACCATGGGTAGCCCCACGTTGAGCGCGTTACAGTAGTCTAGTCGAGAGGTGATGAAAGCATGGATAGCTGTGGCCAGGTCAGAGTCCGAAATGAATGGCCAAAGCTCTCGCATGCGATGCAACTGGCGGAAAGCACTCCTCGCCACAGTCTCCACCTGGAAATCCAGGCAGAGCTGCGCATTGAGGAGCACCCCTAGACTCCGTACTTGGGAGGTAAATGAAGGACAGACTCCATCAATGATGGAGGCCATCAATTCCATCACCTTACTCACTACCATCACCTCCGTCTTGTCAGGATTTAGCTGCAGTCGATTAACCGTCATCCAGTCCCTCACAGCCGCCAGGCACCGAGTAAGCATCAAGACTGCCAGGCCTGGGTCTGTTGAAAAAGAGAGGTACAGTTGGGTGTCATCAGCATATTGATGACACCGTACACCGAACCCCCTAATCACCTCGCTGAGCAGCTGCATATACACGTTGAACAGGAGAGGGGACAGAACAGAATGAGAAACTCAAAATCTTATAAATCAGTGTTGCTCTAGGAATTTCTTTCCAAAGTAAGTAGAAACAAGGCAGATATAATGTCTGTTCTTTAACAACTTCATGAAAAGAATTCCTGTATAAAAATATGTAGAATTAATAGAATTTAATAAAACTTCAGTGAAGCTAATAGATTCCATTAAAGTGGGACAAAGATTGGGACCGGTAAAAGGTTACCATGGTCTTGGTTCATAGAAGTAAAGAGGGGTGAAGTCAAAATAACCAAGAAGAAGATATGGCTGTGGAGACATGGAAACCAAACCCATCTTTCTTTTGCGTCATCACTTGGCAGGAGGCAAACTTCATGCTGATTAGAGAAAACCAGGTCACCCCTGACCTGCTGGCCACTGATTGGAGGAACACCTGGCAGCCATATTGAAAGACTCTCAGAAATCCTGTAAGACTGGCAGGATATTGTTGACATAAGGAGAGAAAGACGCTTGCTAACCAACATGCTGCTGGGCCAAGTCACCTGTGGGACTTAGTTATTTTCTGTCTCAACTCTTTTTCTTTTATTTTCCAATCTTTTCTTTTACTACTTTTCCCTAAGCCTTTAATTTTTAATTTTTAAAGCCACTTTTCATTTTTAAAGCTACTTTAAGGCTACTTTTCCCTTTTTCTCTCATCTTTATTTTCATTTTTACATTTTATTTACATTTTATTTATTTTTAAATTTATTTATTTAGAGTTTTGCTACCCCGCCCCTCCTGCCACAGGCAGCTCGGGACAGCTAACAATCTTCAAAACAAACATTAAAACAATTAAAATACAACTAAAAGGAGGACAAAAAGAAAAATAACCCCTACCCAACAACCCATCCCCTCACCCATCTTCCCCGCCAAATGCCTGGCAGAACAGCCAGATCTTACAACTTCTCCGAAAAGAGGGGAGATCTCAGTGGCCACTGAGAACGTTCTCCCCTGCATGCCCCCTCCCCGGAAGACTCAGGGAACCTCGAGCAGGGTGCCCCCAGATGACCACTTCTTTTTTTACTTCATTTTTATCATTTTTCACTCTTTTCAAATCATTTAATTTTAATTTTTAAGTTAATTATTCTAATTTTTCACTCTTTTCAAGCCATTTCTCTTTTTCCCTTAAAGTTGATTTTTAAAAATGTTCTTTCCCCAATTTTCAAGGGCGCACTTCTTATTTTTCCTTAAGGTTTTGTCCCGAGCTGCAGACTTTACTTTTCTTTTGAGGAAGCACTGTATTGGTCTTAGATAAGAACATAAGAAGTATCATACTGGGTCAGTCCAATGGTCCATATAGCCCAACATCCTGTCTCCAACAGTGGCCAATCACGGTAGCTTGGGAGAAGCACCCAACAGGTCACAATGGGGGATCCATTCCCTGTTGTTTTCCCCCAGCTCCCATCATGTTCCCATATCTTGTCTGACTAAGAGCTGCTAATGGACCTATCTTCCAGAAACTTGTCCAAACCTCTTTTAAACTCAGCTATAGTACTGAGTTTAAAACCCAATTTACTGCCTCTGGCAGTAGATTCCACAACCCAATTATACACTGAGTTAAAAAATATTTTCTTTTATTTGTTTTAAACTTGCCACCCATGAGTTTCATGGAGTGTCCCCTAGTTCTAGATAAACCTGTTTATTTTCCATTTTTAACTCTGTCGGATGGACAGAGTTCCCCCAAGTGCTTCTCTGTCTTGTCCCTCCATTTTTGGAGCTTCCATGCTCCTCAACCTCTGAACAAATTTTGTTTTATATTTTTCTTTATCTTTTCTATCTTTTATTTTTACTGTTTTTACTTTAATTCTTATCAAGTCTCTAGCATAGCAGCAAGTTTAACATCTTATTTTCCTCAGGAGGATCCCACAGACCCTGGACATCTTTTGGGGGACCTGCGATATCTGTGTGGTGAGATATATTCTCTAAAATATATATATATTTGTTATCTTTCTTTCTTTCTTTCTTTCTTTCTTTGTAATCAATAACCTTTTTCGTGTGCTTCCGTAGTGCTTTTATAGTAGTGTGTAAGCCTGTTTGGCAGGGCAATAAATTGTAGTATTTTAGTCATAATAATTGTTTATTGTGACTTTTTCTTGAAGAAACTTAAGCTTTCCTACGGAGATCCCAGACCCCATGATGGAGCTAATTTCTTGGAAAATCTTGGGGTAACAAAACCCTCCTCCAACCCCCATCCTGATCCCCACCCCCTAAATTCTTTCTTAAACAAATGTGTATTAATGATTAAGTGTATAAAAGATTTCTTGGCAGCATGTTGTTAAAATATTGTAGTATACCCTGACAGGATGAGTCGTCATGTTGGGCAGCCTGGAGATGGGCATTAGGGAACATTAGTTCTCTCCGTCTCCAGCTCTCCTTACACATGGACTAACAGTGTCAATGAGGCAGAGCTCTGTGTTTGTGAGAAAAAAATCCTGTCCGTTCTCACTCTTAAGCAAGTTGTAAGGGACGTGAGCACCAGGTTTCCCTGTCCCACTGCCTGAATTACAGAGGGGCCAAGGGGGAACCCTCCTACCTTTTTTTTTTTTTTTTTTAATT
>QEPC01000099.1:1143033-1156250 GCA_003113815.1 Sphenodon punctatus
GGGCGGGGGATTAAAATCACCCCCCCCACCCTCCCTCCCAAAGGCCTGGGCAAACAGCCAGGTCTTACAGTTCCGCCGAAATGTCAAAAGGCTTGTTGCCCTCAGTACACCCCTTGCTATTGTTCCCACTGCTCCTAGCCCTTCAGGACTCTATCTGGCGGCTCTTGTGCTTTTGCTTCTTAGTTCTAGCCCCCCAGCGGCGCTTCCATTGCCTCCTAGCCGTGCTATAGCCGTGACACTGCGATGCCATGGGCATGAGGGGGCAGCTAAGAAATGCAAATAATAAATAAATAAATCCCACCCAAGTGGCTTTTCCACCCCAATCTCCCCCTCCGAGGCTACCTCGTGGAGGACCCGGCTCTGCCCCACCAGACGCTCCATCATTCTATAGGTGGAGTTCCACCTGGTGCTGGCATCCTGCATGAGGCGGTGCTCCTGCTCCCCCAGCTCCACCTGCTTCTCCTTCAAGAGACCCTTCATGCTCTTGTTAAAGTACCCTGTAATCTTCCTGCTCTTCTCGATTAACAGGATAAGGGGGCTGCTGCTGTGCTCTGCTGCCTTCTCTCCCAGGCCCAGGGCATCCCCATCACCAGGTGAAGGGTGTGGGCAGTGCAGGGGATGTGCTGGAACCCGTCCTCCAGGGCTGCCTTCTTGATGTTCGCAGCATTATCGGTTACCACGAACCCCCTGGCGAATGGGGCTTCCTCCCTTAGCCACCCCTCCACCATGGTGTCCTAGGCTCCCCTTACGTTGACGGCAGTGTGTCTTTTGTCAAACACCTGGGCGTGAAGCAGGGCCCACCTGTGCCCTGCCCCCTCGCCCCTGCTGCTCCTCTTCCTGCCACCTGCTGCTGCCACCAGTGATCCGTCAGGGCCAGGTAGGCATGTTATGCATTTCAGTTGATCCAAATGTCTGTGGTGAAATGCACAACTGCCCCACCTGCCCTGGCCAGTTGCTCCCTCACCCACTCCCTGGCTGCCTGGTACAGGGAGGGCACCACCTGCCTCCTGAAGGTGGTGTGTGAGGGAAGCTGGTACTGAAGTGCCAGCAGCTGGCGGAATCCCTGGTCTGCCACAATCCTAAATGGCTGGTCATCCAGGTCAATCATCTTGCCCACCCACCTGGTGATCTTGGTTGTCGCTGGATGACGCAGTCCGTCACGCCCCAGCTGCCCAAACCCCAGATCCTCCAGTGTGACGTGATGCTGCTGCTGCTGATGCGGAGTTCGAGATGGGGCCTGTTGCTGCTGTCCCTCCTTCCCTTTGCCATGAGTAGAGGGCGAAGGTCTGCTGCTGCTCATGCTTGCTGAAGCTGTGAACCCACTCCTGTCCACACTCTCTAATGTCTCTTGCAGCAGCAAAGCCCTATGCCAGGGCCTCAGGTGGGAATTCATGCAATTGTTGCTGAGATTCCCCTTCTTATTCCCACGGCACACTACCTTCCCACAGTGAAGGCAGGCCACCCGGCTGCTGTCACCTGGGATCACTTCCTTTAAGTGATCCCACACAGGCCCCCTGGGTGCACTCCTGAACCCCTCGTGCCACTGCTCGGGGCTGCTGCCTTTGTCCCCAATGTGGCTACAGGGGGATCAGCATCAACAGGAGTCTCCTCCGCCGCCTCCTCACTCCCACCATTGCTACCCAGCTCCACCCCACCCGTTCTGCTGCTGCTGCTTCCACCGTGCAGCATGGGAGGAGAGGATGCCCTGCTGCTATCTGCTGAACCTGGACTGCTGCTTCCAAAGTGGGGAAGGATGCCCTCAAATACATCCTCTCCCAAATCCTCAGAATCTCTCTCTGTGTGTGTGTGTGTGTGTGTGTGTGTGTGTCAGAGGGAGGAGCCTGCCCAGGAGAGGTGGTTGCCCCACCACCACTCCCAGCAACAGCACCCACATCATCATCATCATTGCTGCTGGGGCTCCCCATACCAAGATCATCTGCTGCCCCCAGTGAAAAATCACTGCTGGCAGTGACGGCTGTTGCCGATGCTTCAGGAGGGGGGTGGGGTGGGGTATAGGGCTGCTGCTACATACACACACCCCTTGACTCCCTGCTCCAGTGCCACTGCTACTAGTGGAAGGTTGGGGCTCCCTACCTTCCACACTAGATGCCACTCCTAAGATCTCTGCTGCAGCCTGTTCCCCTGATAAGACCTGCCGCCTTGGGGGGAACAAATAAGATCTCTTCAGCTTGGGCGGTGGGCTGCCAGCAGCGGCAGAAGTGGCAGAAGTGGCAGCAGGCTTGCCAAGACGCCCATGTCCTCTACCTGCCCCAGAGGCTGAACTAGTATTCCTTCCCGTTCTCATTATAAGTACACAAAATTGCACAAAGAATGAAGTAATGAATGATTTACACAAAACCTAACCTAATCTAATCCTACTATCCTATAATCCTAATATAATAAAATAGACTAGCCTAAATACCTATATAATATCTAATCTCTCTGTAGATGTTGTACACAATTAATATCTATCTAAATCTAAATGCCTATAGTATTTATATCTATATCTTATCTAATCTATCTATATATAATGTACAGGGCAGGGAAAGGGAGAAGGTAAAAGGTAGGGTATATGAGGAAGGAAAGGAATTGGTAATAGATTTGCGTGCAAGCAGCAGTTCTGTAAAACGCAACCTGACAAGCAGAGAGCTCTCCCAGAACAGAGAGCAAAACACATGACTCACTCATTATAAAGGGTTGCAGTGCCCTCCCACACAGCCCCCTGATTGGGTGTGGGAGGCAGCAGGCATTGAGCAATCACAGACTGCCATGAGACTGAGGGGGCCTGACTGTGCTGTTCATTGGCCAGCGATGCATCCATCAGATACTGTGGAGCTGTTCGCCCCTCCCAACACAGGCACAGTTCAAGAGTTCAAGCCTCTTTAGGGCTCCAAGATGTCTGCTCCCTCCTCCCCTCTCCATTTCCATCAAAAACAAAACTGCAACTGTCACTAATAATGACTGTCTGATGTACACCCTCTATTACCCACCCTACTCATCAACATTATAACCTTCCATCCCCACTTCCAACCCCCACCCTGCTGCCACCAGGGGGGGGGCTCCACTCACCCCCCTCCTGCTCTCACCAGGAGTGGAGGTCCCTTCCATATACCCTATCTCATAACATAACTCATTTACATCATCGGTCTCACAAAATACAGAACCTAATCCCTTCATATTCTAAGTAACAATTCATATAACAAACAGCAGCGACAAAAGACTCCCATATCCCCCCACTCCCACCCGGTGCTCTCACCACTCCCCCGCCCCCAATTTCCCACCACCACATGCTGCCACCATATGGTTTTCCTTGCTGGGAGCACTGACCTGCCTCTCACCCAAGCTGAAGAGATCTATAATGAACTATGGGGTTTATATGATTGTTTTGGATTGTATTATTGGGCCTTATGTGGATTGTGCTGGCCCTGTGAATCTTATGTTTTTGTATATGTTTCATTTGTTGTTAGCCGCCTCGAGCCACGTTTGTGGGAGAGTGCGGGATACAAATTTAAAATGAAATTAAAAATGAAAAAAAAAAAAAAATTTAAATACATTTTAAAATATTCCTTGTGAACCCCCTGTAATTAGTGAGTAAGACCATCTTTATATACAGACTAAAGGGAAACCTCTTTATGAATAAATATGCTAGCAGAGTTTGTTATGTAGTTTATGAATGTATGGAATTAGTAGGGGTGGGCAGCCGGTACAATCCGGTATCCGATAATGCCGGTATTGGGCGTACCGGCATTATCGGATTCGACCCGGTAATCCGGACCCGGTACCGGATTTCGGGGTACCGGATTTTTTTGCATTGCAGCCATTTAAAAATGGCTGCAATGTAAAAAAAGTTAAAGCCCCAGCAAAAAAGTTTTAAACAAAAAAAACCCTCCCCGAGTCCAGGCTGCGCGGGTGGAAGGGGGGACACCCCCCACCCACCCTGCCCAGCCTGGCTTTTTGTTTTAAAAAAGAGTAAGAGTGACCCAGAGGCGAGGCGAGGCGAGCCCACCCCCCAGCACCAGCGGCCGCGGCGTCCCCGCAGCCGCCGGTAAGTATGACCCGATCCCTGGGGGGGGTGTTTAACACCCCCCCCCCCCCAGGGATCACCCCTACTAAAGGTCAGTGCGCCGCTTCGCTTACCTTTGGGAGCTCCGGCGGCGGCGGGCGGTCCGGCGGCCTCAGCGCCGGCTGTGGCTGCCGGCGTCAGGACGCTCTAGGCCTTCCGGTGAAACCCGGAAGTTCCCCGGAAGGCCTACAGCGTCCTGACGCCGGCAGCCACAGCCGGCGCTGAGGCCGCCGGACCGCCCGCCGCCGCCGGAGCTCCCAAAGGTAAGCGAAGCGGCGCACTGACCTTTAGTAGGGGTGATCCCTGGGGGGGGTGTTAAACACCACCCCCCCCCAGGGATCGGGTCATACTTATCCGCGGCTGCGGGGACGCCGCGGCCGCTGGTGCTGGGGGGTGGGCTCGCCTCGCCTCTGGGTCACTCTTTTTCTATTTTTAAAACAAAAAGCCAGGCTGGGCAGGGTGGGTGGGGGGTGTCCCCCCTTCCACCCGCGCAGCCTGGGAGGGGGAGGGAATTAATATTTCATTGGTTTCAATGGGGACACAGCGCCCCATTGAAACCAATGAAATAAAACCGGTACCGGTTACCGGATTTAATCCGGGAAACCGGTTTTCGTAGAACCGGTAACCGGTAAATCCGGTAACCGGTAATGGGCCCGGGGTCCCACCACTAGGAATTAGTAGTATGCATTGGGAATAAAAACCACTGATCTCTGTGTAACTACGCCACTGCGCTATCGTTCTGCAATGGTGAATCAAAAAAGCCCTGCCTGTGTCATTTTCTATCCTTACAGTGAAGCGAATGCTAGCATTTACCTTCTTCTCACCACTCCTACCCACAAAAAAAAATCAATACTTTCAATTTCTGTTGTGCAGAGAAACGATGTCTCTCTTACTTTTTGTTTCAATTTAGTAGAAATGAAATGCATACAGTTTCCCACCTTTTCCTGATGTGACACACATCTGGCACATTTCAGAGTGGTTTTAATTAACTATTGAAAACAATTTTTAAAATACCACCTTTGTGCATTTTTAAAAATACACAACTTTCCTCCAAATGCATCTTGACACAAATCAAGAGTGGAGTTATTTACCTCAAAAGAAATACATTTTCTAAAGTGATGGAAATATTGAAGGAATTAGGCATCTGAATAAAACTATATTAAAATATAGGATATTTAAGGCCATTTTAAAATGAGATACAGCCACCCATGTCCGCCCATCAACCACCCACCAAATGCCCATGTGAGGGTGGTGTGCGTTGGTGCACGCTCCCACGATCCATGCAGCACTCACTCTTGACCACTCACAGAGCACTGGCAAAAAAGCCAGAGTGCGCCATGTGGGGGTAGCCACACAATTGCGTTGATGCCCACGCGTCTCCAGCCTGTATGAATGGTGGCAGGCAGCCACGTCATAGGGGTGTGCCTTTCATTTTTGTTTTTCTGGCATTAACATAATTTTGTGTTTTGTTATTAATACCAGAAAAACAAAAACAAAAACAAATTAATAACGAATTTTTGGAATAAAAATGAAAATCTTTGGACTTATGTAAACTTTTAGGGCATAAATATCAGGCTGTAACCTCTTTATTTCCTATCTGATTTGTATGAATTTTGGAGGGAATGTACCTCTCACCCAGGGGATCATACATGCCAATTTTCAGAAAGATTAGATAAAGGGGCCTGATTTTATAAGCATCATGGTTTTTTAAATGTATTTTCAGCTGTAACTTCTATTCTACTTGTCCAATGTAGATGACATTTGGAGATTGTTTCCCTCATATGAGGGTTAGTATCCAGGCAATGTGTCCAAAGCCAAAAGGTCAGTCCAGCTCAGAGTAAGAAATGGGGGCTGAGCAAGAGGATTGGAAGACAGGTGCGTAGGGCGGCTGGAGGAGTGCAGCAGTAAGGACAATTCAGGACCAGGGGGTCAGGTACGGCTGGCAGGGTTCTAGGTGAAGAGGGAGCCAAAGGACAAGGAGAGCCGAGGCCCAGGGAGACAGAGCAGAAACATCCACCGTGTAGTGGGCTCAAGGCTTATTATCAGCAAGAGACGTTTTTGACCAGCCTGCAGCAGCCATTTCCTGCCACTCCTTTATAGGGGGCTGTTGACAGGCTGGTCCGATCAGGAGAGGAGGTGAGACTCAGAAAGACTACAATGCTCAGTTGGGCATGGCAAGCTGGGCTTGCCACTGCAGAGGGCATTCAAGTGGAGAGTAGATCCCGAGAGCAGTAAGGGTCCCAGTCGGAGGCCAGGACTGGAGCAGCAGCAGCTCTCCTGCTCTGCCTGAATCCTGGCATCGGGTTCTTTACAGCAGTGGCGGGGAACCTTGGGTCTGGGGGCCAAATGCCTGAGAGCTAGGCAAGTTTTTGAGGCCAGTTTCCAGTTCCTGGATCTGACCCCTGGATACAGTTCCTACCCACAAGCACTGAACGACTGAGCTCAGGGTAAGAGAGCAGATAGGAGGACATGCACACAAAGATAAGGGGCAGATCCATGATCTGGACACTCCTTTTCCTGAACACACCCCTTACACATCCTCAACTCCAACTTTGGTGTCACTCTTGGAGCCTATGCTAATTTACAAAGTGGCTCCCAAGAGGGAAAAGGTTCCCCACCCCTGGTTTACAGCCACCAAGTTCTGCATTTGGAATCCTTCAAAGGGTTGGACAGAAAACAAAGAGATGAACCATCTATGCAGTCCTTCCAGTCACTGTTAGGCTAGCACAAGACTAAGATTAATTAAGATATGATTTTCAAACAAAGGTACATGTCTCAACCAGATGTCACTAGGTAAAAAGGGAATTGTTCTTCCTGCATCCATACAGTAAGTGACATTGGCATTCTGACTCCCTTGAAATTAGTGTCTTTTATCTCTCGCTGGTCTCCATGGCAGGAGAAGCTGCGTTTGCAATGCCACCATATGATATAGTCAGGCACCCCATCTCAGAACCCCCACTTCTTGTGCACTTTGGAGCTGGAGTGTATCAGGATAAACTCCACAGGAATTCCAGCCTGGCATGTGTTGAGGTATTAACATACAGTATGCATTATGCCGGCATCCGGAAGAATAAGCTTCCAGCTCAGATAGCACACTGGGCTTCAGTGAAAGCTGAGCTCAGGGAAGAAATATTGCATTGCCCTTTAAAGAATGCTGGGTGCATTGCTTTAGCAACACCCTCAGTTAGCACGTTCTACAATCACAATCTAGCATCCATCAACTGTTCCCACTTACTTACCATACCCACTTCCCTGCAAAACCACATCAGTGAGAGGAAAAGGAAAGAAAATAGCATTCTTCTCAGAGTGACAGCAATTTTTAAGCCGTTTGTTTAAAAAAGTGGTAAATTATCGAGGCTAAGATGTACAGTACTCTAAACTGTACTCCTTAGTGACATTAGCCATGGCAATACAGATGTAGTGTGTTTGCTATTGTTTGCTTGTGCAAATATGTGTGTGCAGTTCGAACTTGATAAACTTCAGAAATACCAAAAGTGCAAATTCAGTTTCTAGTTTAGAATCTTTTAGTCTTCATGATTTGGTACTTTTTATTGGGCGGATATGCCCACTAATGGCTATTTGCCAAACTGGTCCTGGGTAGAGCTGAAATGGGTAGGCATTAGCCAATATGGTTCTCGTAGGCAATACCTACACTTTCAGGTACTGTGTTGTGTACTCAATGGGCTACTTGATTACTGATTGAGTAATTTCCAGTACCGATTTTTTGAGTTTCCGTTTGCCACTCAGTATATTGGGACATAAAACCAAAATATCAGGACAAAAAAATAAAATAAAAATAAAATCAGTACCAGAAGTCGACATTCTGGGACATCAAGTATCTGAATTAGGTCAACATTGGGTACCAATTGGTACCTGATGTTTTCAGGACAATTCAGGTACTGGAAATTCATCAGGTGCACCTGTTTTTGTGAGTACTTGTTTCAGCTCTAGTCCTGGGATAAAACCTCTGGCTGCTGAAAGTGAATGACAGGGAATGGATCACTCCATTCATGCCCTGTTTTTGTGCACTTTTTCTGAAGCATCTAGTACTCGCATCTGTAGGAAATAGGATACTGGGCTTGACAGACCATTCGTTTCACCCAGCATGACAGCTCTTAGGTTCTTATAGTATTGGGTTACACATTAATTTGGTAATTGTGAGTTTAGTATTCAAAGTTACACAGCAGAACAAAAATATTAATTTCTTTGGCTTTCATCCAAGCTGATTAGAAAAGTCTGAACAAAGCTGAAATAATTTCGTTGACCAAAGTTAAATTAGGTGAAGATGAAATAATTAATAACCAAAGTCAAAATAGTGCAACAGAAACTGAAGTCAGATGTAAGCAATGATGTTTGCAAAGGGTGCAACCCCAAATTTGAATATATCCATTAAGGAAAACATATAGTTGAACGGTGGGGGCACCTTATTTTTTCAGTTTTTTCTCAGTATTTTTCTCTAGTATTAATACTAAAGATGGTTACAAAATTCAGTTCCGCAGTAAAATCATGTCAAAGCAGTGACATGATTTTGATAATTTTTGGATAAAGAAAAACTACAGTTCTCAGTAAATTAGATGACTATGTGCAGGGACCCATGTTCACTTCATTTTCCCCACTGGCAGAAATGGGAAAACACAGTCACTGTGGATACAGGTGTTTGACTATGTGGATGCAGGAAGGAAACCATTGTCACTAACAATCACAGTGGCACAGTGTGCAGAAGACAGGACAGATAGCGAAGAACATTAAGCAAGGTTATACAGGTTTGCAAACAAGAACACAGAGAGAAATCTGTTAATACACAATCAGAAGCATGCATGAGACTACATTTACAAGTGCATGGATAAAATGAAGTTTTGGCCAGATAAGTGACGCATGCAATTTAATGTCAACACATAAATCAAGCAAGAGCGGGTCAAAACACTGCCACAGGGATTATGCCAAAAATCAGGGATTTAAAAAGCAGTTTGTTGTGAAGAGACATGCACTATTTCTTTTGTATCCTTTTGAAGGATCTTCCTGTCTCCAGGGCCTATGTTTCAGAAACTAGGAGATGATTAAAAAAACTAGCTCTTTTGTTGCTGCACCTCTTATTACGTAAGTTTTCATACAAAAACAAGAACCCACCTTTTATCCCATTCTGCAAAATGGACCTGCCCACTCTTGCTTGATACATTCATTTGGTAAATTTTGTTAAGTCCCCTCTGAAATTGTCACAGGAAAAGGACTGGAGATTGATGGGAGGTATAATTTTAAAATAGTCAGCACAGCAACTAGCAGCAAGTAAGAAAGAAAATAAAATACTGAAATGTAACAACAGAGGAAGAGGCCATATCAGAAGAAATTGCTGAAATATACACTGGGCGGGTGAGGTCACAATTGGAGTATTGTGCAAAGTATTGAATACCATGTTATAAAGAAATTGATATTTATACCTGGGGTTACAAGGAAGGCCAAATACGTATCCTTTACCCAAAAAAAAAAAAGGCAAAACATTCTCTAAAACATTAGGGAAGATAATTCTGCAAAAATGTTGAAACTATCACACTATTCCATAGCTTTGTATTACTTTCTCCTCGTCTACATCTGTCTTGTCTTTTAAAGTCATTTTACCTCAGGCAGACAGCAGCTATTGGGATCAGCCTCACCAGTCGAGTCGTCCTGGACTAGAGAGCACAGCCTGCTATGCCCAGAAGAGCCTTAATAACTCCTTGAGTCCTGTCCGATTCTCTCCAACCTGCCTATGCAAGAGGGAAGAAGGAAGTGGCCACTGCATGCTGGTTAATGTACCTGCAGTCTCAACAGTAGCCTCAGGCCTTGCCTTGCTTTGGACACTATTTGCCTAGCTCTTGTAGGGATGTGCGAACAGAACGTGGTTCGGATGTTCGGTCGTTCGGTTTGAAGCCCGAGTTCGGGTTCAGTTGTTTGGTTTGATGGAGTTCGGTTCGGCCGAACAACCAAAAATAGTGCTATCGATACTGATACCGAAATTGAATTTTTTTTTGGTATCAGTATCATTTGGCCCTGAAACCACTCCTGGTCTCCACCTCTGGTGCCAGGAAGTCTGCTCCTCAGCTGCCTCCCCCTTTCAGACACATTTTTCCCACCCAAAGCCATGTTTTTCCTGCCCCCGAACTCATCCAAACTCATCTGAGCCATTCAGACATTTGGTTTGGATGTTCGGTTCGGTCATACGAACAGGCCGAGTTCGGCCCAAACTCCGAGCATCTGAACCGCATTCGCACATTCCTAAGCTCTTCTTTCTATCCTGGACCCAATTTCACAGTCTTACCTGCCTTGTCTCTCTTCCATGTGCTTTGTCTGGAACTCTATCTGCTGTGCCTAACTGATCCAGCCTTTGCCAAGCCTGTGTTTGCCTCACAACCTTGCTCACTGGGCTCCTTCTTCCAGCCCAAATCATGACTGTGGCTGGGTGACACATCCAGCCTGCAGAGGGTTCTGGCAGGCTTAGGGGAATCAGCTCAGAGCTCCAGCCACACCCACAATCTTCTTGACTCCCCAAAGACAATCCAGAGGGTCTGAAATGATCTGGCCAGTCAGCCTGCACCTCCACGGTGTTTTCAGAGACCTTTTATGTTAACTAGCCAATTCTGGACTCTGTTTGTCAAGTCCAAATAGGTTCTTTCAAGACTACATATATTATAACCCCACCTGGGTTTCCCAGGTTGTGGTAACTCCTCTCCAGCATCCTCTGTGTTTTTGCTGAGTCTTTCTCTCAGTCTGGGCTCTCCGTCTTCAGCCCAGCACCTGTAGGCTGTACTCTTCAAATCTAGCAGAGCTCACTCTTTGCTGTTCACTCCTCATGTCCTCCGCCCCCCTGCATACTGGGTTCTCTGTCCTTTTATCTTAGCAGAGTTTTTCACAGCTACTCTCAATTAAGACACTAGCTGTTTAGTTCCCTTAAAGGACCCGCAGCTTTCAGACGGGTCTCTCTTTTACCAGGACACTATGCTCTAGCTAGCTTCTTTCTACAGCTTATCTCCCAACTCTTACCTCCCAGCCTGCATTTTGCAGCTGCTTCCAATTGGTCTTCCTGTTTTTTCCTCCGAGGAGCCACTTTGCAAATTACTACAAGATCCAAGGACCACATATAAGTTAGAGATGGGGGAGGACATAAAGAGTATGTTCAAGAAGGGGAGGGTCCAGATCATCTACCTACCCCCCCCCCATCCTTGTGTGCATGCCTTCATCTCTACTCCCTTACTCAGTCTTTCTGTGCTCGGGGGTAGGAACTGGATCCAGGGGTCAGCTCCAGGAACTGGAAAGGGGCCAAATAAGAACTAGCCATGGGCTTCATTTGCTTTTGGGCCTGAGGTTCCCCACCCCAATGTACAGTCTCTGTACATATGTTCTTATATATATATATATATATATATATATATATATATATAATTCACAATTATCACAGAACTGATACCATAAAAGTAGTAGCAGAACAGCTCCAGGAACTGGAAAGGGGCCAAATAAGAACTAGCCATGGGCTTCATTTGCTTTTGGGCCTGAGGTTCCCCACCCCAATGTACAGTCTCTGTACATATGTTCTTATATATATATATATATATATATATATATATATATATAATTTACAATTATCACAGAACTGATACCATAAAAGTAGTAGCAGAACACACTTAGCAGGCACAAGGAGATCACCACATGTCTGTTCTCTGGCATCTCTAACTAGGCCAGAAGCTTCCAACCATTCTGCATGTCCTGATCTCAACAGCAAAAAAGACAACAGAAGCAGGGACCCCTATTTACCACAGGGGTCAAAAGGTGCGAGGTGGAGCTTGACACTTACTTATGTAAGAAATACAGCACTTTGAATTGGTTGTTTGTTTAAGACAACTTGCAACACATTTTAAAACTTAAATAAAAAGATGTAGTGAATCTAAATAGCAAGCGACACAACTAGTCTGATTGCCAGCCCAGGGTGCAGGGAGCAGAAGAGACTTTGTCACCTCAGCTCGCTTTGCTCAGTCCAAGTTCCCAGATCTTGCCATCAACTAGGGACCTTTGCAGCACAGCCCCTAACAGGCCTTTTCTCTTCCACACAGTGGTCTCTAGCCCCCAGTGGGTCATAGTAGGAATGAATATAATTAAGAGGGAAATGAATGTGGTCCTTCATTTTTGTGTGACATGCTGGTATGCAATATATGTATTCTAAGAAAATATCTTTCTGCTTGCTCCAGGGATATCCTATGCCAGAGACCCATGTTTACTGCATTTCCCCCAAAACACAGGGAACATGAGTCCCTTCCCTATGCCTTGTTTAGGTACCTCCTGGAGGACATGGATTTTTGGTTGAAAAACACTGATCTAGACAAATCCAGGAACATTCCAATCACCCAGTTGAAAGCACAGTAGACAGATGAAGATTTTATAGGATTTGGGAATTTTCATGAATCAAATCAGTGGTGGTGGGCTGCCTAGGGTGGGAGGGGCAATGCCCCTCCTAGACCCAGGACTCCCCCGGTCGGCGGGCCCTGAGTCCGACAGAGGAAAAAAAAAAAAGCATCTGTGCGCACCGCAGTGAATGTTCGGAGCCACCTTGAAGAACCTGGTTTAGAGCAGGAACCTTCAGAAGGTTGCTGCTCTAAACCAGGTTCTCCGAAGTGGCTCCGAACATTCTCACTGGTTGTGTGTGTGTGTGTGTGCGCGCGTGCGTGCACACAAACGGTGACTCACCCCCCGAAAGGCTTCCTAAGGATAGTGCCGCAGGGGGCACTATTCCATTGCAGGGGCTGAGCAGGGGGAAAGTCCATACCAGGGCGCTGCATACAGGCACCCTGGTATGAACTGCAGTGTCCCGCCTGTGCAGGGGTGGAGTGGGGCTGGGAGCTCCTGCCGCACATGCAGCTCCCATCCCCTTCTCCCTTCCTCCCTCCCTGTTAAGTCAAACTGACTCGACTCTGGGAGGGAGGAGGGGAACTTGGGGAAGCCTGGCTGTGCGGCAGCTCCCAGGCCCAACTGAACAGTTTGGGCCTGGGAGCTCCTGCACAGCCATCAGGAGCAGGACAGAGAACGGGATGGAGCCTGAGGAGCTGAGCCACTGGTGGTGAGTAAATTGCAGGACCAGGGAGGGGGCAGTGGGGGGGCTAATGGTGGGGGGAAGTGGGGGCACACAGGGGGA
>QEPC01000099.1:1172434-1189793 GCA_003113815.1 Sphenodon punctatus
GCAGCAGCAGCAGCGGCGGAGGCGATCCCTGGGCGAGACCAAGTAGGAACACGTGCGCTTGCGACCTGCTTTATAAAGGCCGCGCAAGCCCCTGATTGGCTTGCGGCCTGAATAAAGCAGGTGCGGGATTGGCTGGACGGCAAGGAAGGGAAATCCCGCGGGGATTTCCCTATTTTCTGCGCGAATCCTGCCTAGGGCAGGATTCTGCGCAAATTCCACAATTCGCGGGAGCGCGGAAGACTAGGGGCCCTGGTTACAGGAGTGAGCTGGGGGCAAGGGAGTCAAGGGTGGAGGCGAGAGGGGAGTTGAAGGTGGAAATGGCAGAATCAGGGGAGTAGGAGGGGAGAACTGAGGAGAGAAGAGGGAGGAGCCAAAGTCCTGGGGCACAGTGGCCTGCAGATCACGGAAGGGACAGGAAGATGGGGAAGAAGAGGGGGAGCAGTGGGAGAGGTTGAAGGAGGCAAGGAAATGGTCAGATATGGGAAGGGGCTTGAAAGAGAGACTGGAGACAGAACAGTTCCTAGAGAACATGAGATCAAGAGTAACCATCAGCGTGGGTGCGGGAGCTAGTCGGAGATTAAAGAAGGAGACTAGGGAGAGGAAGCGGGCAATGTAAGGCTGAGAGGGTGCATCAACATGAATATTGAAGTCACCAAGGATGAGTGTGGGGATGTCATCAGAGAGGAATAGGATGAGCCAGGACTCCAAGTCGGAGAGGGAGCTGGGAGGGCAGTAGATAACCACAACATGGAGGTAGAGAGGGGAGTAGAGGCATACGGAGTTAGCCTCAAAGGAGAGGGGGAGAGGGGACGGGTTGAAACTGGCAGGAAGAGGCCTATGCCACCACCCCGTCCTTCAGCCTGGGGCTGGTGGGAGAAGGAGGGACCTCCGTAGGAGAGGGTGGCAGGGGTGAGATCCAGGTTTCAGTAAGGGCGAGAAGGTGAAGGGAGCGAGAGAAGAAAAGATTGTGAATATAGGGAGCTTTATTAGTGGAGGAGTGGTAGTTCCAGAGGGAACAGGAGAATGGGAGTTGATCAGGGGGAGACAGGGAATGGGGATCAGATTAGGGGAAGGGGGCAATGGAATCTGCGGGAAACGAGCAGGGGGCAAGAGGTGGGGGGAGGAGGAGGTGTGGAGATGGTGGAGAGGGAAGACTGGCTTAGTGGGAGGCAGGAGGAGAGGGGAAAGAAGTAGGGGGAGAAGCAGGTGAGACGGAAGGGGGAGGGGGTGGGAGAGAAGGACAGGCATCTTGGTGGGTTGGTTACAGCTTAGTCCTCCTCCACAGCACGGTGGCGGCGTGTCCTCTCCACTAGGGATGTTGTCTTGCGAATGTCAGGGGGTAGGGCACTGTCACTGCAGTCCCGCTAACGGGCCAGCCAACAAGCAACACCCTTCGGATGGTGTTCTTTGGCTTGTGCCCGAAGGGACACAGCCTCTGGATAGCTACCTGTGGGGAGAATGGGGCATCCAATCAGTGCTGGGACTTGCTAGGGCTCCGCTCCCCTCCCCCAGCCGGGCCAGCTGCCAGCACTGCGCGCCTGTTAGCTTAGGCATGTTAGCTTAGGTCTGTAATACAAGAAGATGCAAAAAGATGCATTACCTTGCAGTAACTATAAATAGTTAGCGATAATACATGTAAAATCATACATACCTTCCCCAAAGCAGTGATCAGTTGGACAGCGTATCTTCAGTTCTCTTCAGAGAACTTATTTCGTAGCTGGAGAATACTTTACTTTTATGTCATCCAATATTTACATTTCTCAGGATGTCCATCAGGGCGGTTGGACAATCATGTTCCTTGGACCTACGCAAGGTAGTGCTAGAGTTGACCAATAATAGTATGTTTGTGCTTGAGTTCAGCCAATTGTAGCATGTTGTTCGCTGACCGTTGGCTACTTTTTTTCCACCCCTCTCTGCTGCTTATCAAAATTTACACATTTCCATGTAGCTAGGAGCAAGAGCTCCACCCTCCCATCTGTTAAACTGAGTTTTTATTGAGCTCACATTTTATTCATGCTATGTTGTATATAAAGTTTTTTACTTAATATTTTTATCATAACTAGATTCCTTTCTTCACAAGTTTTTAAATAAGACTAAACATGAGCATATTTCCCTTTTTCATGCAAAAAAATAAAAATAAAAATAACGATTTGTCCAAGGGGGTTGGGAGGACCTTGCTTAATCCCCCAAGTCTTTTTATCTCTCTTGTAGTTTACACACGCCTCTTTATAACTTTTATCCCCCTCCACCCTTATTTATTATATATTTATTTATTTTATTTATTTATTTTATGAATTTGTACCCCGCCCCTCCTGCAAAGCAGCCCGGGGCGGCTTCCAACAATAAAAAACATAATATAATAAATACAATTTAAAATCATCCATAACAATAAAATTATTTAAAACAGAGCTTAAAACATTATAAATAATAAGTCAGGTAAAAACATTTATTTTTATGTTTCCTGGTCCTGTTTTAATTGTTGTAATTTTATGAGTATGTTAGAATATTTTATATTTTGTGGAGATTGTAAGTCACCCCAAGCTGTTTCAGGAGGGGTGGAGTATAAATGTGAAGAAATAAATAAATAAATAAATAAATAAATAACACCAGTGGCTAGATGGGATGCATATCAAATGGAGCAAAAAGCTTGTTTATCCACACCCAATAGGCACCCTAAAAACAGAATTGTGTGTTTTTACCTGCAATTCTTGTTCCTGGCTTGCTGTGTTGATCAGGTAAACCCCATCTTCCAGAACCTGTGAACAGTCCTCTCTAGTCTTCATGTTCATACACGTTTCCTCATCATGGACGAGCATACTGAAAAGAACTTTAGCCACTGGGTTGTTCTCATCCCCTGAACTTGAACTAATGTAACATTTTCTGTTTAAACATCTCTGCGCTGGTTGTGAAAGAGTAAGCTGAGCTCCAAAGGCCTCACTGGGGTAACATCAACGAGGTAAGCCATTTCATGTTGGGGGGGAATTAAAGCCTCTCTCTGATCCACATGACAATCAGAAAATAGCTAACCTCACAAAATGGTCCTCCTTTCATAGACAGCCGATGAATAGGTGGCACTGTTGTACACCCAATGAGGTTCTACAACGGGGCCCACACCCCTGAAACCTTTCATATTGGTTCAGGGCATTCAGGCAAGTTAGAGAACTCACATGATCCCCCTTTCTGCAAGTCACCCCATGTCACAGGGTCCCACTTGACTGTGGGAAGCATTTGCAGGATCAGATCCTGATGAGAGAGTCACATGGGTTTTAACATAAAAAAGCAGTTTATTCACACTCACAGTTCCTTCCCTGGCAAGGCACCAAGCCTCTGGCCAGTCACAGTCCATATCACAGAGCCTAGCCACAACCACAGTCCCAGACTAGCTCTTTGCCAACTCACATCTTCAGAACCAGGTAACGTCTTCCTTCAGGGTCCTTCTCTGGCAGCCTCCCAGGAGATGTGTTCTCCACAGCAGTCAGGAGCAGACTACCCTCTTCCTTGGGATGACATCCTCTTACAGCACTGGCTACACCCCAAACGTAGCCACTTCCCATGTGGCCATCTTGGGTTTCTCATAGCAGGTGCCATTTTGTGGCCTAGCTCTGCCACACCCCATCAGTCCACTTCAGGTCCTACCATGATGAAACCCTTCCCTATTGGTTCAAGGCAGTGGGAGTTCTTAGAGGGGTCATCTGACCACCTTTCTACCATGTCAGGCAACCACTCCATTGCTCCCAATTCCTCCTGAACCGGTGGGCCAACCATGACAAAACCTTTGGTCCAGCATAGTAAGAAGAGTCCTTAGAGGGATCACAGGACCCCATCCCTCTAAGGTCCCGTGACACAAACCCCAGAAGTTATAACACCAGGGAAGGAGGGACTTCCACTAATAGGGATGGGTGAACAGAACGGAGTTTGGAAATTCGGTTCGGTTCAGTTTGAAATTCGAGTTCGGTTTGGAAGTTCAGTTCGGTTGACCGAACAGACCGAGTTCGGTTGAATTCCGAACTTCCGAACCAAGTTTGGCCATTCAAAACCAGGTTTGCTGGTGTGTGTTGCCACTAGGGATGGGCGAACAGAACGGAGTTCGGAAATTCGGTTTGGTTTGAAATTTGAGTTCAGTTCGGAAGTTTGGTTCAGTCAACCGAACAGATACAGTTTGGTCCGAACTCCAAACTTCCGAACCACGTTCGTCCATCCCTATCCACTAACAGGGGGTGGGATCGTCAGTCTCAGAGACCTGTCAAACTGATAAGATCAGTTTGATGGAAAGTGAGCTCCTATGCTACTCATATTAATGTGGGCCTTGCTGAAAGGGAACTGCCACATGGCAATAGTTTCACAAGTATTTTCTACGCAGCACTAAAGATTTGTCAATGACATTTTGAAGGAGTCAAGCAGTGTAGACTCTAGAGTTTACAATATAAATATTGTCAAACGTGTTATAACTAGCAGGGAAAAAAATACCTTTATTTTTTGCCTTTCCACATATTTTAGATTCCTTTAGATCATGTACTACTTTGTGAAGCTACAGAAAAAAACTTTCTCTGGAAAAAGAATCCAGTAATATGTGTGTGTCCATGTGTGTGTGTAAATGAGCATGTCCAAGTGAGTTCTGTTGCAGCCTCTGAGGTCAGCTAAGGGTGCCCTCTTGCGAGTACCAACTGTCTGTGAAGTTTGTACAATGAGGGCACGCAGAGAGGCATTGTCGGTGGCTGCTCCATACTTACAGAACTTTCTCCCATTGAGAGATTTGCTGAAGCCTGAGCCTGCTTGCCTTTCGGAAGAGATGTAAGACTATTTTGTTTGGCCAGGCATTTGGTGGGCTGGGATAGGGTTGCGTGGGATGGAGTGGAGGCATTAGGGAGAAGGTTGGTGGGTGGGGTTTCTTTTAATTGCTTTTATGTTGTTCATGTATTTTATATATTCTTGTAAGCTGCCCTGAGCTTTGGAGGGAAGGGCGGGCAAAAATTGAATAAATAAAACAATAAAATAATAATAGAATAGAATTATAATAATGATTTCTCCTCTGGTGAAATTGGGTTCAGGACCCAGGACGATCCAAGGTTATAGTCTGCTTTCCTTGAACTCCTTCCCCTTGGCAGTTCACAGCATGCTGCCTTGCCTCTGAAGCTTTCCCCTCTTATACCATGGAGTAGGGAAGAAGGGAGAGGAGTAGGGCAAGCCTTACCACAGGGCAAACTGGAGCAACGGGCCAGAGCCCCGCTCTTTCAGGCCTCCCCCTCCCTCCCTGCAGTGGTCCCTGCTTTCATCAGAGCAGTATGTGACGGCCCCACTCCCTCCCAGAGGGTCCCCAAACAAGGGTACCCCTAAAGGGTGGGGTGACAGAGGGGCAACCAGGGGGCCCACATTTTTTCTTCATCCTGGGCCCCAACATTCTATGTCCAGCCCTGGGGAGAAGGGAGCAAAGTGATGGTCAAGCTAGCCTTAAAGGGGCCGCAGCCTGTCCTACCTCAAGAGAGGAACTGAATTGTAAAAAATTATCCACGGTTAATATTTATTTATTTATTTATTTTCTGGATTTATACCCCTGGTTAATATCCAGTATTCCAGCTCATTTGGCAGCTATTTGGTAACAAACAGATTCCCATGGTGGTTAAATGCTGAACTGGATTACTAGAGAACACCACTAAAGTTAGCCAGTTTAGCAGTATTACTATTACCAGATTACGGCCTTATTGTGTAACTAAATGTTGCCATTACTACTCAAAAAACAGGTCTGGAGAGGGGAAGAGAGTAAATAGGAAAGGGATTATGGGCAAGTGTTAAATGATAATATACTACATAGTAAAATTGTACACTGCGGCAACACAGTAAATTGGTAATCCACTTAATTGGATTTTAATCTGCTGAACACCAGCCAGATACTGATTGGTATCCGAAGCTTTCTGTATCACAGCAGGTACCATAGATCTGTCGGGATACCAAATACTGGTGATTATTTGTTTGTTCTCTACCTACCACACAAGTGGTACATTGCAATGTCCTACATTGCAGAGAAGCTGAATGAGTTCTTTGCGTTGGTCTTCACTGCAGAGGATTTTGGGGAGGTACCCACGCTGGATCCTTGCTTTGTGGGCGAGGAATTGGAGGAGCTGTTACAAAGCAATGTGATGTTGAAGGATGTTCTAGGGAAAATTGACAAACTGAATACTAACAAGTCACCAGGGCATTCACCCCAGAGTTCTGAAGGAACTCATATGAAATTGCAGACCTACTGTTAGTAATTTGTAACCTATCACTAAAATCTGCCACTGTACCCAAGGACTGGAGGGTGGCATATGTATCCCCGATATTTAAAAAGGGATCCAGAGGCAATCCTGGAAACTACAGACCAGTAAGCTTAATGTCTGTGCTGGGCAAAATGATGGAAACCATCATTAAGGACAGAATTAAAGGGCATGTTGACAAACATGGCTTAATGGGAACAAGTCAATGTGGATTTAGTATAGGTAAGTCATGCCTCACTAACTTGTTGGAATTCTTTGAGGGTGTGAATAAGCATGTGGACAAGGGAGCTCCAGTAGATATAGTGTACCTGGATTTCCAGAAAGCATTTGATAAGGTCCCTCATGAGAGACTCTTGAGAAAGTTAAAAAGTCATGGGATAGGAGGTAGTGACTTACTATGGATCAGAAACTGGTTAACAGAAGCACAGCAATGGGTAGGACTAAATGGTCAGTTTTCACAATGGAGAGATGTAAAAAGTGGTGTGCCTCAGGGATCGGTATTGGGACCGGTGCTGTTTAATGTATTCATTAATGATTTGGAAAAGGGTGTGAAGAGTGAGGTGATCAAATTTGCAGATGACACCAAGTTATTCAAGGTAGTTAAAACATGAGCAGACTGTGAGGAACTGTAACGGGATCTTATGACACTGGGTGCCTGGGTATCTAAATGGCAAATGAGATTTAATGTGGACAAGTGCAAAGTGATGCACATAGGGGAAAATAATCCAAACTATGCGTACACAATGCTAGGTACTAAGCTAGGAGTTACCACTCAGGAAAAGGATCTGGGGGTGGTTGTGGACAATACAATGAAATCCACAGCGCAGTGCACAGCAGCAGTCAAAAAAGCAAACAGAATATTAAGAATTATTCGGAAGGTTAAGTTTCAATAAAACTGAGGATGTCATAATACTTCTATACAAATCAATGGTGCGACCACACCTCAAATATTGTGTGCCATTCTGGTCACTCCATCTCAAAAAGGATTAGCTGACCTAGAAAAGGTACAGAGAAGGGCAACAAAAATGATCAAGGGCATGGAAGGGCTCCCATATGAGAGAGAGGCTTGGTAGGGTGGGACTCTTCAGCTTGGAGAAGAGAAAACTGAGAGGAGATATGATAGAGGTCTATAAAATCATGAGTGGTGTGGAACTAATAAACAAGGAGCAGTTATTTATCCTCTCAGCTAGTACTAGAACTAGAAGACACTCCATGAAACTCATGAGTGGCAAGTTTAAAACAAATAAAAGAAAATATTTTTCACTCATCGTATAATTGGGTTGTGGAATCTACTGCCAGAGGCTGTGGTAAGGGCCAGTGCTATAGCTGAGTTTAAAAGAGGTTTGGACAAGTTTCTGGAAGATAAGTCCATTAGCAGCTATTAGCCAGACAGGATCAGGGAACATGACGGGAGCTGGGGGAAAACAACAGGGAATGGATCCCCCATTGTGACCTGTTGGGTGCTTCTCCCAAGCCACCGTGGTTGGCCACTGGGCTAGACGGACCATTGGTCTGACCCAGTATGGCACTTCTTATGTTCTTATGGATTTTGCTGTGTTTTGTAGGTCTATGGGCAGTGGGTGAGACACATTGTTTCTGAGACCACTGTTATTCACATGCTTCAAGACTAGTAGTATCAATGAATTGCAAAGTGCTGTGTTTTCGGCCACCATTTCCTCTATTAACAACCATATGGCATACCAGCCATTCACACTGGTGCCTTAGAAAGTTCCACAGGTAATCTTTTCTACTAAATGCTTTATGAGGCCGGGATTGCTATTTATCATTAAGCAGAACTAGTAAAAATAGACAGCAATTATGTACAAAAAAAGAGCAAAATTGTTATTTCAGTGACAAATTGTTTCACTTCATGTGTGGGAGGGGCTATAAATCACTTATTAAAAACTTTAGCAAAATAGGAATTGTTGCTTAAGTTTGGTCCAAAACGTATTTTTCTGTCAAAAGGAAAAGTTTAGACCGAATTTCAGACAGCTCTAATGCTTGTTTTAAACAAGGTTTTCTTTTTTTGGTTGTCTGTCTATTCAAGCATGGATTGTGGAATCCATATACAATGAGCCACGCAGCCACATGCTCCCTTTAAGAACAGAAACGCAGAAATTGCATTTCTTTTACTCATCATCTCATTTCTCCTTGGGGTAATGGAAAGAGATTCGAATAATTAGATAATGAAGCCAGTTGACCATAGTGTGTCTTAATGAAACACACTGATGCATTAAGATGAGATTAAATTATGTTCAGGTAAAGCAAGCATACTTCATGCGCACAAATTAATTTACTGTCCATAAAATGTTAAAGCAAGTTTCTCTATAGGAAACCTCTTTTAGAGGGGGAAAATGGTTAGGATATACAAGAACCAACATTTAAAACTATCCCCCACCCATTTCATGTTTGACCCCATCCTTCATGCCTTCATAATGTTGAGGCTTGATGACTGCAATGCACTCTACATGGGAATGCCTTGATGACTGTTCAGAAACTGTACCTGGTATAGAATGCGGTGGCCTGCCTTTTGTTGGAGGCAGGTCACTGGGAGCACACTACACCAGTGTTCCAGAATCTGCACTGGCTGCCAATAGCTTTTGGGGCATGATACAAGGTGGTGGTTCAGACCTATAAAGCCCTAAACAGCTTGGGGCCCAGGTATCTGAAAGACCGCCTCTTCCCTTATGTTCCATCGTGGCCTCTGAGGTCAGTGGGAGCACCCTTTTGTGGGTACCACCTGCCCATCACGTTTTTACAACAAAAGCACACAGAGAGGCATTCTCAAAATCTGCTCCACAATTATGGAACTCCCTCTCCTTGGCGAGTCACTAAGCTAAAGTCTGCTCATCTTCCAGAAGAGACGCAAACCTTTTTGTCTGGCCAGGCATTTGGCAGGCGATGATAGAGCTGGGTGGAGGAGTTAGGGAAAAGACTGGGGGAGGAGTAGAGGAATTTTTTAGTAGTTTTGTTTTTGTATTTTGTAAGCTGCCCTAAGCCTATTTGGGAAGGGCAGGATAAAAGCTGGAATAAAAACTAAAACAAATAGACTAGCTCAGCAATTCCCAAATGATGTGGCATGCCACGCCGTGGTAACACCCGTTAATCCTAAGAGTGGCATGTTGGGCCCGCCTTCACCAATGGTAGGAATTGGGTACCACTGGGCTGGGAGTGTTGCTGGGTAAAATAGAGGGTTTGTGCTGCCTGTCACCGTAGGAGAGTATCTGAGCCTGTGAATGCGTGTAGGGTTACCATTTCTCTTCGTTTCATTCTGAGTCTCTCATAGGCCAAAAAGGGAGTCTCAGAATGAAACCGTAAGTGGCAAGTCAACTGTGAGCAATACCTACTATAGCTGGGTGGTGCCTGTCCACAGCAAGTCTATGCAGGAACAGGGCCAAATAAATCAAATTCTCAGTATGGGGAATCAACTCTCCACCATGTAGTTCTTTATTCAGTGTCTCTATATACAGTCTCATTGTTAACAGAATCTCCACGTGTATTCCCTTCACCTTACAAGCCATTTCCCACTTTATCCCTAATCCATATGTTTGCCCTCTCTGTGTTTATGGCTATTGTTTCTTTGTGTCCTACACAAATATATAATTTTACAGCTGTTTTTAAATGTCTAGCACATCTCTCTCTCTTTTTTTACCCACCTGTTACTTTGTCCTGTCCACTCCCACCCATTCCATGCCCCCTCATATATACCCGTCTTATATTTGCTGAGTTTATATATGTCCACTGGCTACACTACATGCCTGAGGAAGGGCCCTGTGTGGGCTGAAAGCTTGCTTATTTCCACCAACAACAGTTAGTCCAATAAAATTTATCATTTGAACCACTTTGTCTCGCTGTCACTTGGGACCACCACAGCAACCTATCTCTGATGAGGATTACAATGACACTTAACATGACTGGCTTACATATATGCATATTACTTTTTACACAATACATAGCATATTTCTGATAATCATAAGCCTGTCATATCACATAAGTCATAGCATCCTGAGATTGTCACCTAGTTTACTTTTCAATGCTGAATTAAGCAAAATAAATAATCATTACCACTGTAGAAGTATTAGATAATTCAGTTTGGTTTAATCCTGCATTTTCAGTCTGATAAATTCACTTACTGTTTTATTGGCAATAAACAAATGTTGCTGCATTTTCACCTCCAAAGTTTTGGAGAGCAGACAAATTTGTTTGCGAAGAGTCATTGGAATTTGAAGGACGAAATATAAGTGTCAGTTGTTATTGTTTGATAGAACAAGGTAATTTGATTACACAGAGGCCATTTTAAAATGGACATGGCTGGAGGGGCGGAGCCATGTGTGCCGTGTGGAGTTCACACACACTTCTGGTGAACGGGGTTGAATCAGACAGGCCAGAAAGTGTGTGCAATGGGTGTGCACCCCTACCCATGGACCGCCTGCTCATGCCCCCACAAGGAGCATCCCAGATTTCCCCCTGATGCTCTGTGCGTGGGACACAGGAGTGCGTGCCCACCCATGCCGCCTTCAGACAGGCGCTCAGGTGAGTGCGGAATGAGTGAACGGGGATCTGTATGGGCACATCCTGTTTAAAAACAGCCAGAGTCAGATAACCATGTGGGCAAAACAGTGGGTGAAAACAGAAATGCACCTTAACTCTGCTTTCATATTTCTTATGCATGTTTCAGGGCTGCATAGGGCACCAATGCATCCCTGCAACATGCATAAGAAATGTGAAAGCAGAGATAAGGTGCATGTCTGTTTTTACCCAGTGGCTGGCTGATGTTCAGATTCCAAGCACTTCCAAGTGGTCACCTTTTTCATTATCTCCCAACTAGAGCTGGTGGCTGGGTAAGGGATCTTTCCACCAATTTCAGTTTAGCATATTTCAGAGCACCTGGTGTCCCCTTTCTTGTTCAATGTGTATATGCAGCGTTTGTGGGAGGTTGTCAGGGAGTTTGGCATACGGTGTTATCAATATGCTGATGACACCGAGCCATATCTCTTATTTCCATCAGACTCAGGCCCGGTAGTCTCGGTGGTTACCCGGTGTTTGGCGGCTGTGGGGGATTGGATGAGGGCGAGCCACCTGAAGTTAAATCCCGACAAGATGGAGGTGATGGTTGTGGGGAAAGCTGAGGCGGTGGTGGCCCCCATCATTGATGGGGTCCATCCACCCCTGGTATCTCAGGTTCAGAGTCTGTGGGCGTTCCTGGATCCACAGCTCCGCCTGGATGTCCAGGTGGTGGCTGTGGTGAAGGGGGCGTTCTGCCAGTTACAACTGGTACGTTGGCTTCGGCCATATGTCTTGGACTCTGATCTGGCCACGATCATCCATGCTTTTATTATTTCGAGACTGGACTACTGTAATGCACTCTACGTGGGGCTACCCTTGGTGCTGGTTTGGAGACTGCAGCTGGTGCAGAATGCCGGAGGCTTGTCTCCTAACTGGAACAGGCTGACGCAAGCACATTACACCAGTGCTTCGCTCTCTTTGCTGGCTGGCGATAGTCTTCCAGGCCCAGTTCAAGGTGTTGGTGCTGACCTTTAAAGCCCTAAATGGCCTGGGTCCCATCTACCTGCAGGACCGCCTCACCCTCAGGGTCCTGGATTGGCCCCTGCAGTCGGTGGGGGGCGCCCTCCTCGAGGTTCCCCAGGTTTCTCGGGTATCGACCTTGAGGAGGGCATTCTCTGTGGCGGTGCTACGGCTGTGGAACTCCCTCCTGCTGGAGGTCCGCTTGACCACCGACCTCCCCTCTTTCCACAGACAATGCAAGACCTGGCTGTTCCGCTGCACCTTTCCCAAGGGAGATGGGTTGGGTTAGGGAGGGGTGAGGGGTTAAATTGTTTCTACTGGATTTTAATTGTATTTGGTGATTGACTGTTAATCTGTTTTTAACATGTTATTAGCTGCCCCGAGATGCTTGTAGCAGGAGCGGGTGGCATACAAATTTTTATTATAACTAAATAAACAAACAAATATTAAGTTGAGGAAATTCCGTTGTAGACTCTTCAGAAACAGGGGTATTTTTTGCAAAAGGTCACCCTAAAGTGGCAGTTACTCCATGTCATGCAATTGCTTAAGGAGGATGAAAAAGAAACCTTGGCTTTCAGCTAAGTGTTACATATTACCTCCCTGCTCTTTCTATTTTAAGTAGCTGGTATGGGAATTCTGACACAATGGGCAATGATTTCCGACACGATTCAGGACAGTGTTGTGTACACAATAATGCAAACAGAACTCAATGGCCTGTAGGGCTGCTTTTAAAGGGAAACGTTTGCAGGCATGTGGGGACCCATTCAACAAAGTCTTGCAGCTGGACCATGCTGGGAATTCATTCAGCTAAGGATTACAGGCAGACCTTTTAAAACAGCTTGTCACTATGGGCTGAGTGTTGGCAAGGCCCTACATGGTTGCACAAGGGTGGTGGGGGGGGAAAGAGCTGTACCCTACCCCACGTCGCTCTGGAGGATCTGCTCAGATCTTGACTCTGGAGTCAGGAGGACATGCAGGGCAGGAGTGCTCTTCTGTTAGTCCTCTGTGGCAGGCAAGTGGGTGACAATGGCTGCAGTGGAGGATGGTCCATGGTTCTTCTGGCCAATGCAGAAGAATTTTGCACCTACAGGCTGGAATCACCTAAACCCAGGAAAACAAGAAGCTGTCACTGAGATGCATAGAGGTCATAGGGCAGGAAGGTGTAAGGGTTTGGCTTGCGAGGTCATGGAAAGTGTAGGTCATTACTGGGAAGACAGGAAGCCAGGCCTGAACCTAGGGGCAGGCTCCCTAGGCCCGGGCCTTGGGCAGCATTTTCTGGGGGGTGGAAATCCTGCCGCCGGCTCTGCCTCGCTCCGTTTTTGTGTTTCTTTCTGCACAGCCGAGGCTATTGCCTAGTGCCTAAGCCTGCTGCTCGGGTCCCCATCCCTCACCTGCCTCTGCCGTCTGCCTGCTAGTAGTGCTGCAGCAGCAGAGGGACACTGATTGGACTGGGAGATAAAGCTGTTTGTTTACAAACAACTCCTCCCCACGTGAGTGGGTTGTGCATGCTCACCCTATTCAAATGATAGACCACATGATGGTCTCAAGCTCTTCTACTATATTAAAGAGCAATCTCCCCCTCAGAATGACAGTTCCTTCCAACCCTTTCTAGGAATTTAAGGAAAAATTCCATGTAGGGCTGGAAGGGTGGGTGTTGTGAGAATGTTTGGAGCTATCTCCAATAATCTTGTTTACAAGGCAGCAACCTTCTGTTCTTCAAGTGGCTCCTCACATGCTCTTTTTACATGGCTCCGCCAGGTGGGGGGGTCTGGGCGTGCTGGTGCGTGGCCGGGGCATGCACATGGCCGCACATGAATCCCCACTCACCACCTGCTCATCCGCACCCACGGAGCAACCTCAATTTTCCACAGTTGCTCCGTGTGGGGGGACAAGTGGGGGGTGAGTGGGGATGCGTGTTAGGCAGGTGCATGCACGCATCCCCAGTCATCGCAGGCATGTGTGCTGTATCATTCACAGACCTCCCCCCACCCATGAACACGCAGTGTGGGGGCAGGGATTGGCTTGGGGGCAGCAACCTGAGTAGGGTCTAGGGGTGCAAAATTAGTAAGTCTGGCCCTGCAGGCAGCACAGGCATCAGGCAGAGGCATTGTCAAGTTGGAGCACAGGTCAAACCAGGTGATATAGCACTAGTGTCCGATGGTGGGATCGGGTAGCGGTGTAGTCAAATTGAGCACAGGTCAAACAAAACTGGGTGAGCAGATAGCATTAGTGTCCACGGAACAAAGTGAGGGCAATGGCAACAGGATGGGAAGGTAAGGAGGCAGGGAAGGAGCACCGGAGACCTGGCCAGGGAGTGAGTTGGTAAGCCACTGTTTTCTCAGTGGCTTCAACTTGTAAAGGGAGAAAGGTGGGACTGGCTGGAACTTTCTGTCCCACCACAGACCAACTGGAGCCAGCTCCAATTGTCTGGGAGCACAGCCTCCATGTCACCTGCAGATTGGTGCTGGCATGGCAGGAGGATCCCTCTATCTGTGGATTGGCACTAGCTTTACGGCCACAGGTGGAAGAAGGTACTTCAAAGGTCATTTAGTCCAGCCCCGTGAGCCAATGCAGGATTCACCATACCTCCACTGCACACACAAAGTTCACCAAACTTGTTTTCATAGCTATTCTTTGCATAGTACACCTAGATACCAACTCTTACACAAGACTAAGCCTGATTCAGAGGTTCCTGAACTTTGGGTCAGGACCCAAGTGGGGTTGCCCCATCTGCAGTTGGGATCATATTCCATCTGGTATTTCCCATACTTATGTCTTTGTTGCACAGGTACACAAGATTATGGCCATTTAAAAATGGACTGAAATGGGTGGGGGGATGGGTGTGCGGCCAGAGTGGGTGGAGGTGGGTATGCGCCTGTGGGAATGGGCGCACACCTGTCTCCACCCACAGAGCATTGGGCATTAGAGCCCATTGCTCTGTGCGTGGGTGATGGGTGGAGGTGGGTGTAGCGTGGGAGTGCACGCACCCCCCCCAGCATTCACAGGGGCACCTCCACCCATCTCCACGCACTGAAACTTCGTGGAGATGGGTGGGGATGTCTTGTGTGAAAAAGGCCTATAAAAGGCTGTTTTCACATGGTGCCGCTGGGTTCAGGGATGGGTGTGTGCCGGTGGCAGGTGTGCTCCGTTTCACATGGGTGTACACCCATTTTCACCCACCTCCACCCATGGAGCCTCCTCGGCTTTGTTGGATGGCTCCGTGGGTGGGTGATGGGTGGAGATGCGTGTGCGCTGGGAGCACGCACCCACCTCCACCCATGGTGTTTCCATGGGCAGACACCCATGCCTCCACCCACCGTCATGGTGTTTGCTCCCACACACCCGAGGGGGGGGGGCGTCTATACATGGCCTAAGTCTCAAAATAAGGTCATGTAGGTCAAATGTTAGGGAACCACTGACCTAAATAACCAGTTTAACCCTAATGACCAGGTTATTACTTACCCCATGAATGAGACAGTTTATTTCATCCCATGGGATTACCCACTGAGTAAAGCACTATACAGTGTGAGAAGGCTAAAATTTCCTCCCACATTAATAAAGCACCAGAATGACCCCAGAGCTGATTATGGGTAGGGCTAAGCTTCTGTCACGGTATTTTTTCTAAAAAGTCATGACTAGGTCATGGTAGAAAAGATAAAAAGTCATGGGTCAAAAAAAGGTTCCTATTTATTTATTTATTTTTATTATATTTATTTTGTCAATTTATATCCCGTCCCTCCTGAGAACAGCTCGGGGTGGATAACAATTTCAAAAACATTAAAATACAATTATAGAAATATATTAAAACACTCATAAAATCACAACAATAAAACACGGCTAGGGTAATACTAAAAATACAATAAATAAGGGTGGTAGGAGATAAAAAACCCTAACCCACCCTCCCATCCTCCCCAAAGACCTGGGTGAACAGCCCAGGTCTTGCAAATTTGCTGGAATGTTAAAAGGCTTGGGGCCAGGTGAGCTTCCTCCGAGAGGGAATTCCAAAGACGCGGCCCGGCCACCGAGAATGCCCTCTCCATTTGGCCCCCCATGCTTAACACGGGGGACCTCCAAGAAGGCACTCTCGGCAGACCGAAGGAGCCGCTCTGGGGCGTGGAGGGTGAGGTGGTCCCTGAGGTACAAGGGGCCCAGTCTGTGAAGGGCCTTATAGATTAACACCAATACCTTGCACCTGGCTCGGCATGCTATTGGCAGCCAGTGCAGAGTCCAGAGCACAGGTGTTATGTGCTCCCGATGGCCCATCCCTGACAGGAGATGGGCTGCCACATTCTGCACTAGCTGCAGCCACCGAACCAGGAACAAGGGCAACCCCACATAGAGCACATTGCAGTAGTCCAGCCTCGAGGTGACGAAGGCATGGATGAGGGAGGCCAGGTCCGGGCCAGAGATGAATGGACACAGCCTACGCACCAGATATAACTGGCGGAAGGCAGCCTTCGCCATTACCTCCCCCTGTCGCTCCAGGCGGAGATCTGTGTCCAGAATCACCCCCAGACTCTGAACCTGCTGAGCTATGCGAGGGCAAACCCCCCAATCAGGGGGGATGACACCTCCCTCGCTCTCCCCACCACCATCACCTCCATCTTATCGGGGTTGAGCTTCAGTCTGCTCTGCCACATCCATTCCACTACGACCTCCAAACACTGGGCTAGCAATGAGACAGCAAGGTCTGGGTCAGCTGAAAAAAAGAAGTACAGCTGAGTATCATCAGCATATTGGTGACATCGCACCCCGAACCCTCTAACGACCTCCTCCAAGGACTGCATATATACATTGAATAACAATGGAGACAGAATAGAACCCTGCAGAATGCTGCAGGATAAAGCGCAGGGGCAAGATGTTTCAGCTCCCAACACTACCCACTGGCTTCTCCCTGAGAGGAATGAGTGGAACCATTCAAGAACAGTCCCATCCAGACCCCTCAGGTCACGCAGGCGTCTCAGCAGCAGCCCATGGTCCATGGTGTCAAAAGCGGCTGAGAGATCTAGCAGGATGAGAAATGTCGAACATCCTGCATCCATCTCCCAGCAGAGATCATCGACCAAGGCCACCAACACTGTCTCGGTGCCAAAGCCAGGGTGGAACCCAGATTGAAACCGGTCCAGGAAACCAATGCTATCTAGATGCACCTGGATCTAGATCGCCACCGCCTGCTCAATAACCTTCCCTAAAAAGGGAAGGTTAGAGACAGGTTGGTAGCTGGTGAGTGCACCCATGTCCAACAATGGTTTCTTCAGCAGGGGGTGCACCACAGTCTCCTTAAGGCTAGGCGACAGCCTCCCCTGCTGCAAGGATGCGTTAACCACCCTCACCAGCACCGTCCCCAACATCTCCCTGGAGGCTTTCACCAACCAGGACGGGCACGGATCAAGTTCACAGCTGGTGGCTCTCACAGACCCCAAGACATCCACTGCATTGGCTGGTGTCACTTCCTGAAACTCCCCCCACAAAGTTGGACCAGAAAGCTCCACCACCTTGTGATCGCCACCTACTGCCCCTAATCCAGCGTCAAAGTTGCTCTGAATCTGAACGATCTTGTCTGCGAAGTAGATGACAAACTC